>JAHXMU010000056.1:392868-429113 GCA_019455685.1 Philornis downsi | reverse complement strand
TGTACTGAAATTTTACCTTGAACTTGACCTAAATTAAAATACAATTTATAAATGTACAATTTTAACTGAAAATAATATACAAATTAATCAAATTTGTATTCATAAAATACAAGAAAAGGAACAAAAGCCAAAACTGTAAAATTATGAGAAAAATAAATGTAATTGAAATAATTAACCGGAATTCGGGAATTACGCGATATTTCAGTTCATCTTTTCCGTGAAATGAAATAGTACACGAAATTCCAAGCAGTAATAACGGCACAAGAGTATGAAAATGGTAAGATTTTTCGAAAGAAAAACATAAATTTACATAGAAAGCTGCTTTTATAGATACTTTTATCTATTAAGCACCGAAATCCTAGCGCATCGACATTCAGCCCTCCTTTAGGTATTTTTCACAGCAAATTTCAGCAGTTTTTAAGAAAAAAAACAATTTCATTCAAGTCCCATCAACGTCAACGTCGTTTATCCTTGTCGTACATTCAATGGTCATGACTTACACTACAACAGACAAAAGATCGCACTCACCTCAAATACTCCCCAATGTCTCCAATGTTTGAACAGAACATTTATCTACGCCTGAAAGCATGCAATGCCATCTCATATGCTCTGCATAATGCGCAGGGCAATAGTATAAAGTTTCTAACTACCTCAACTCAGATACTCTTGGAGACTAAATGTCTCCAATATGTAATGCATTTATATCACGCTTGGAAGCACGCAGTGGTATTATTATATAGGCCATTGCTATTGCCACCTGTAGATAATAAATAGTAAATATTACGGAATTGAGTCAGGATGACATCAAATCATGGAGGAGATCTTATATTATATATGTATATATATATATATGCTCTACATAGGCTCAAGCAAACTAAATGTCTCCAATGTTTGAGGGGGAAGATTTGTATTGTGCCTAACAGCACGCAATGGTGTTATTATAGAAACCATTGCCATTGAGTTCATATGACTGATAAACGATAGGTAGGTAGTTTAAGCCTACTAGTCGAACATTTCATCTTTTGAATACCAGAGAGAGTTGGTTTCTCTAGGTAATTTAACCTCTATGCGTCAGACTCTATCTAACACGAAGATTCTGCTTGAACCTACCAGTCAAACGTTCTATTTTTTAGACCTCAGAGCCAAAGTGGAATTTCTAGATTATTTTTCTTTATGGTTTATACGCATCCAATTTTTGAGCTCATTCAACGGAACCCAGACTATACAATGGCGATCCCGGACGTCAGTTTGAGAAGCGTTTACTAGACTTGCCGATTACTCAATTACGATCATGCGATCCTGACCGATTGAGTTGCCTAGGACATGGATTGCGTACAGCTTGAAAAGCTCCAGAATGGAAAGTCGTCGACAATGAAATTAAAGAGCAGCCCAAAAGCAACGACCAAAATTTCTTTCTAACAATCAGGAGACATTTGATATCCTATCGAAATTATTGGAACAAATTAGGGAAGGAAAGCAAATGTATATATCAATATGAGTAAATTTTTAAATAGTTCACTTTCCTTAAATAATAATACGCTTGTGATGTGCATTTTGCCACTAAATCCCTACTTACTTATATGGCGGCAATAATAAAAATCATTATCTATTGGTCATTATATCCTTTGGTCTTTTGCGCTTCTTCTCCAGCTTATGACACTGAATTTTGATGATATTTGCTGTGACTATTTTAGGCATATGCGAAATTTGCGAAATCTAACTTTTTTTAGCTGTAACCAAGTTGTTGTCTGAGACTACGTTAGCTTTCCGGATTATACGTTTTTGCGTCAGTTGACATCGAGTGTGCAATATGCTGCTGCTGTGTGCAAGGAGCCTCAGGATTAATATCGTTTTGTAGTAGTTTGGCATGCCCGTCGATTATAAGGTTCTATCGAATAAAAAATCAAAGAGCGTTCTGGGCCTAATAAATTCACAAATGATCAAATATTCGCCCATCAGGAAATTCTAGAGAAAAGCGAAGAAAAACGAAATGATGCATACCACGTTTGTCGAGTATAAAGCTACCTTTAATAGTTCGATACGTCACAAATTGTGGAGAGCCATAAAAGCTTTTGCTGACTCTACGAAGTTTATATGCAGCTTATTACGGAAGGTCACTGATTGTAGGTTTTTGAAGCATACTCAAAAATGTTATTGGGGATACACAAGGATTTAGATTGAGCGGCAACCTATCCTACTACCTCTTCAACATGCTTTTGGATGTAGTATTGAGGAAATCGGCAGTGAGATGTTGCTGCGTCCTCCCAGACTCCTACCTACGAAGTGTGGTAAAAAAACGTTTTTTTCAAATTTCGTGAGTTACGTATGTTCGATTTTCGCATTTTTTTCTGTTATATTGGTACATATGTATGTCTGTTATATATGTTGACAATATCAGCCATTTTGGATTGTCAGTTTGTTTTTGACACATAAAAAGGTTAGTCGTGTTTTGGTGTGCTCTTCGATTTTTACTATTCCAAAAAATGATCGATCAAAGAAACGGTATTAATTTTTGTGTAAAAAATGAAATTAAATGAGCAAGGACATTTGAAATGTTAACTGTGGCGTTTGGCGAGTCTACTATGAGCAGAACACAAGTTCAATTGTGGTATAACCGGTTTAAGGAAGGCCGAGAAGATGTCAATGACTATGCTCGTCCTGGTCGCTAGAACACGTCAAGTTTGGTCAAATGTGAAGGTTTTGCTCACTGTTTTCTTTGATTGCAATGGCGTGGTGCATCATGAATTCTTGCCACAAGGTCGTACGGTCAATAAGGAATAATACCTTGAAGTTATGCGCCGTTTGCGCGTTGCAATTCGTCTGAAACGCACAGACTTGTGGAAAAACCAATCATGAATTTTGCACCATGATAACGCACCAGCTCAAACATCGATGCTTGTGCATGAGTTTTTGGCTAAAAACAAAACCGCAATCATGCCTCAACCACCGTACTCACTGAAGACACCGATGAAAGAAAAGCGTTTTACTACGATTGAAGAGATAAAAGAAAAATCGAAACAGGAGCTGTTGGCGATACCAAAAAGCGCGTTTCAAAAGTGTTTCGAGGATTATAAGAAACGCTGGCACAAGTGTATTATATCCCAGGGGGACTACTTTAAAGAAAATAAAATAGAAATTGATGAATAAACAAATACCTTTTGGAAAAAATTGAAAATAACGGTTATTTTTTGATCACACCTCGTATCTTGCTGCAAATAATCTTGGCGGAAGTGAATAAATCAGTTCTGGAAGTTTTAGAGAGAGAAATGCTTCATAGACAAACAATTTCCGTCGTATGAATCATCGTCTTCAATGTTGTAGAGCATATCGAAATATATCGATTACATAGCCTCAAGTTATGCATCAAGATTCTGCAACGGAAAAAATCGTTGGCTGTGATCTCAACTTAGGAAAGCGTCCAAAACTCCATCGAAAGAATCACGAAACTTAGTGTGATGAATTAGAATCTTCTTGCTGAAAGAAAGGGCTGACAACTGTGTTAGCTTGCTTCCCCATATTGCGGTTCATATACTTAGACAGTCTAAGTCAACTTGGCTATCTAAGGGAGGCGTTACCAATCGCATTGTAATATGTACCGTCGGTAAGGCCTTCACGGCGAGAAGCGCTTGAAACTCTTTTCTAAATACGGCACAAAATAGATGAAAATTTATATTCCAGTCGTCAGCTAATTAAGTAAGTAAGTTCACGAAGGATGTTGCCCTACTTGTAGGTAAAAATGAAACAATATAATCATGCTTCATGCCGAGAATGTTAATAAATATATAGTTAAACAAAAATTGTTGAATTGAAATGTATAATGCAACATATTTTGTAAAAAAAACCGGGAATTTAGTCCATAAAAATAAAACATAAAATATTTGTTATTCATTCAAATTTATTGTGACACCTTCCGAAATAATAAACTTGTGTTAACGAATAATCACATCATGAAAACTTTTTTCAAACATATTTTCCGGAAAAAAAAACTACAATTCTCGCCACGAGTTCTCTTTTATGTCTTCTATCGACTGAAGACGCGTCAGTCGCAGCCATATCAGCTAATGATTACTCGTCGCCAACACAAATTCTTGACTTTAAACATTATCGAAAATGTTTGTAATAGACTCGATTGAGGCGGGCATTTTAGTCCGTTATAACTAGAAAGCGAGCATTTAGGTTAAGTTAGTTATTACTCTGATTGAAGAAAAAATTCGAATTAATAATCGATTTGGGCTTCATATCGAAAATGTGAATTTTTATGCAAAAAATATCCCCCATCACATTTGATCTACGCGAGAAATGACGTTCATATATTGATATTTTTTAACGGAAGCATGTAATTTTGACAAGTTACTCAAATCTACAGGGTGTCCCTCGGGAAGGTATGCTACTTTGTTTTGCCGCCATTTTAGTAAACTTAGTCTTGACAGTTCATATTTGGCAGTCGTGAAGTAGAGACGTAGCAAATTTATTATGGAAATATATTCTATAAATCTACATGTTTTAATCGTTAAAACATTTTATCAAAATCAATCATCGATTACTGTGGCGATGAGAAAGTTACGTGAAATTTTTGGGAAAAACAACGTGCCAACAAGACGCACTGTTTATCGTGAAGTGAATGATTTCGAAAAAAGGGGGTCTGTGGCTAATCGAGGACAAGCATGGATCACAACGTACTGCAAGATCTACGGAAAACGTTACTGCTGCTCAAGAAAGTGTTCAAAACAATCCATCAATCTCAATTCGATGTCATGCTCAAGAGCTTAGTCTTCAAAGAACAACTTTGGCCACAATTTTGCACAAAAATTCGCATTTGTTTCCATTTAAGATTCTGTTGGCACAAGAGCTTCTTCCATAAGACCATTTACGCCGCCTTACATATGCCAACAGGATGTCACAGCTCGCCCATGACAACCCCGATTTTCATGAAAAAATCATAATGAGTGACGAGGCACATTTTCATTTGAATGAATAAACTGAAAAGTCGATTCTGGGCAATGAAAACCCTTCAAATTATTCATCAGTCAACTTTGCATCCATTAAAAGTGACAGTCTGGTGTGCAATTTGGTCAGGAGGAAGCATTGGACGCTATTTCTTTGAAACTGAAAACGTAACGTAACCTAACGGTAACTGTCAATGGAAAGCTATATCGTGATATGATTGAAAACTTTTCAACGCCACAACTGCATGTTTTGGGCTTAAATAATTGGGCTTAATGCCACATCGCATACAGCCAGAATTACAATGGAATTACTGAGAGATCTCTTCCCACAACAAGTTATTTCAAGAAATGGTGATGTTGATTGGCCTCCACGGTCGCCTGATTTGACTGTTCCGGACTTCTGTTTGTGGGAATATCTGAAAAGCAAGGTTTATGCAAACAAACCAGAAACGCTTGTCCAACTCGTACAAAATATTCGTGATGAAATTAAGGAAATACCTCGTGAAATGTGTGAGAATGTCATGAAAAATGTGCTCAAACGGACTCGCATTTGTGGTATTTGTTGATAATTTGGACGGAAGTTCGTTCGCAATAATAGATGAGATGGCGAGTTTTCTTTCAGCAAATCTCTCATAAACCGCATAACGCCCAAATAATATTCTTTATTTGTTATCTGACCCACAAGCACAATAACGCGATAATCAAAGAATACTTTTAATCAATTTTGATATGGTTTGACTTCGGCACAGTTGGAAGGTGCCTGTTGACTGGTTTGCATGTAAAACTCGTAAATTGAACAGTCAAGACTAATGTTTACCAAAATGGCTGTGTCCCAACGGACACCCTGTATAATGCATTTGTTATTGAATTATGGAGAAGATATGCTGTAATATTGTAATTTAATCAAATTGGTCTTCAGACTTAAAATTACAATCCTGAATAAATAAATTAAAATTAAATTAAATACTGATTAATCCCAAGCTTGGTGAACCGATTAATCGCACATCCCTACTAAAAACAAAAGTAAACTATCATCAACATTTTTGTTTAATGACGCCATTGCAAATTCCACCACATTTTCTTATTTCAATTATTACCCAATATTCGATAGTTTTTTTCAGAACAAATCCGATAATTCATGCAAATGGCATAAGATTATTAACGGTGAGTGGAAAAAAAGACCTTCAAGGTTTTGCCTTAAAAACACGCGTAAAACCAGGATTCTGTTTCATCACATGGAAAAACTGAAAGAGCTTTTAAATATATTTCAGTCTTTTATTTTTTAAATATTTTTAAATCCTACCATTATGCTTTTTTCGTATTAACTGCGTTGGCTGCCGCTCTTGTTTTTTTTTTGCCTTTTGTGTGGAGTTAACTTTTGATAGATTACTGCAGTCATTTATAACAACAATTCCCCCATGAACCGAGCGCAACAACAGCAACACCAACAACACGAAATATGTATTAAAAAACATAAAGCGAAAAAGTGAAAACAGTCTCAATATCCCAAGGAGTGCGAGGAAATGCCAGCGAACAACAGGATTGACTGACTACTGACTGGAAAGCAAATGTAATTCATAAAACTTATTTGTTTTCCCCTCACTCGCCATTTCATTCATTCTTTCGCATTCCTTTGTCATGACAAAGTGGTTGGGGAGGGGCTGAAAACGTTCCTTTACAAAGCCTGTAATAGAAGGCCCGAATACAGCACAGGTTATATAAATGTATGAGACATTCCACGGGTATTTTTATTATATTGCAAATTTATTATATTACTTGTTTATAACTTAAAAGGATGACAATGCAGATGAATTTTTGCAGACATGGGTGGTACTGGATCTCGATACTCAATGACTTCTTAATCAGTAAAAACAAAATTAAATTTTTACAGTGGGTGGAGTTCAATATCAATTTTCGATATCAATTTTCAATGGTCAAGTATCTTCATTCTACAGTCATTTTGCAAAAGTGTGCGAGGATGCAGAAGTGGCGAGATAAATTGTTAAAGTCAAAAAATGTTCTGAATTAATGCATAGCCAAAAAAAGTTATAGAGGAACAATTGATGTTTGATAAATCAAACAATATGTAATTGTGGTACCAAAAGGGGCGTGGCAATACAGTCCGTTTTCATTTGCAAAATTAAATTTATTGAACGCCTGATGCCTGCCATTTTAAATAAAATTTAGTGCATTTGAAAGGCAGATATGAAGCTGGGAACACGTGAGCAATTTATATGGACCTTTTGCGTGTTTCGGTAGATTTTTCAGTGAATTTTGGCAGAAAAATTAAATTTTGGAAATCGGTCAATTTCCATGGCAGGTATCAGAAGGAGTATCGTAATTCTAACCAGTTTTCATTCTCAGAATTTTGTTCACCAAACGTATGATATATTTCAAACTTAACAGAATTCGGTTCAACTGTTTAAAAGGTGTGAAGCTAAGAATATGTTGGTTAAGACCGTTTGAAAGGTATCAGGTAGGGTGTCGCCATGCCACCCACTTCCATTCTTAGAACTTTGTTCACCAAACGCATGATATATTCAAAACTTTTGGGAATTTAGTGCAATTGCTTCAAAGAAATGGAGCTACGAATATACGAGTTAAATCGGTCATTTGTAAGGGTGGTTAATCTAAAATTATAAAGAACACATTGAATTTTGGAGATGCGGATAATTTGTAAAGGATGTACTGAAAGAAGCTTGTCAAAAAAAATTGGCTTTACAAATCCATTTTACGGTTTCAGGAGTAAAGTTAAAAGAAATACATATAAACCTATGATTTCAAAGAAACTTTTATTTCGTTATAAATCTTGGAATATCAATTAAATGACCGCCTCTGAATTGTTTGCTGCAAAATTAGCCGACCCGACGTATGGATGATGTCAGTTGTTGGAAACAAATTATTTTCCTGAAAAGTGGCAACTTTATAAAATATACGTTTTAAGTTTCAAGACGCCACGTTGTTTAGTATTTTTATATGAGCCGCCAAAAGTAAACAATCTCAGTCAATTTGTAAACATGGAAATAAGTAATAACCGTTATGAAATTCAATATTTCCATTTGAAATATCCAAAAATATCTATTTGAAAGTCCAACCAATATTAAAGCCGAGCTACATTCTACTCTGGGGGTGTCTGCTCCTTCATTTACAACTGTAAAATATTGGATAGCAGAGTTTAAACGAGGCCGTACGAGCTAATAAGGCGAACACCGTAGTAGTCGACCACCTAAGGCGACCACGCCGGACACGGTTAAAAAAATGCGCAAAGTGGTATTGGATGATCGTCGGCTGAAGGTACGTGAGCTAGCTGAAACGGTAGGCATTTCAAAAAGTGCTATACATTGTATATTCACCGAAGATTTCAAGATGAAAAAGCTGTTCGCAAGAGGGGTGCCGCGCTTACTTTCTACATATATAGAGCAAAAACAGCGTCGTCAAGATGTTTCAGTAGAGCAGTAGGATTTGGCGATGATTCACCTCAATAAAGTCGAATTTTTACGTGGATTTATAACCATGGGTGAGACATGGGTCCACCACTTTACACCTGAGACAAAAGAACGGTCAAGGTAATGGATTGGAATGAGAGAATCGTGTCCAAAGAAGGGGAAGACGGTTCCATCTGTAGGCAAGGTCATGGCGTCTGTTTTTTGGAATGCGCATGGGATTATTTTTATTATTTATCTTCACAAAGGAAAACCCATCGACCGAAAATATTATGCTAATTTATTGCATCGTTTAGGTGATAAAATTATGGAAAAAGGTCGCATTTAGTGGAAAAGAAAATGTTGTTTCATCAAGACATTGCTCCAGTTTACACATCCACTATTGCGATGGCCAAAATTAATGAATTAACGCTCGAATTTCTTTATCACGCACCTTATTCGCCAGATTTAGCTCCTTCGGATTATTTTCTATTTCCAAACTTAAAAAAATGGTCTTGCACAATGAAGTGGTGTATTCGGCGGTTGATAACTATTTTAAGAAGTCTGACAGTTCGTACTATAAACAGGATATATAAGCTATTGAATATCACTGGAGAAAGTGTATCGAGCTAAAAGGATATTAGGTTGATAAATAAAGAACATTTTCCCCCATTTTTTTGTGTCTTCTTTGTTGGGACGGCTAATTTTAGAGACACTCTCGTAAGTTGGTTCCTGTTCAACTTTGGCCCATCTTTTCCTGTTTATTTGAGACGCTTTACGTAGATTTCGTACTAATTCATTTGTTGTTGCAACACAAGCAAATAACACTCTTGGTTCAGATTGTTTAGATTATTCCTTTCCGATCCACCTGAGTGAAAAGTTCATCCATGGAAAGACCCACATTATGATGTTCCTTATAGACACACAAAAATAATTCCTCTTGTTAACTTTTCATCAATTTCACAGTATTTTCTTGTTGTTCTCTCTGCTATTTCGTTTCGGCAAATACATTTTCCACTGGATTTAAGTACTGCGGCGGCTGGGGGAGGCAGTAAATTCATGTGAAGTGGATTGGCTTATTACGAGTACAACGAATATTTTTGTATTATTGTTACAAATGTTTTAGCCACTTTTGATGCCGCTCCTGTTGTCGTTGACTTTGCCGTTTCGCAGGCGTTGTAATTTGTTATAACGTTTGCATGGAGCTTTAAAATATCTTCGGCAACAGGGAGGCGGGAGGACAGAGACAGACGAGAGCACCCTCATACACTTGTATGTTAACTGAGTGGTGCATCATCATCATCATCATCATTAATCTCCAAATAAATTCAAACTGACAACATGTAAAATTCTATATTTATTTAAAATGTTCCGTTCATCTGAATGTCTGGAAGAATGAGCATAAGTCAATCTGCAGAAGATGTAAATGTATTGTCATTACAATAAACAAATAAACATGTTATTTTCACAGGATATCTTGCAGCATGAGGAATTACGCGCATGGGTGAGTGTGAGTACATATAATTTTCATACAAATTAGCCTAACATTCATTAAGAGGACATCGCTGTTTTCTTTGATCTTTGAATTAAATTTGGGGACGTGTCGCTAGATTGTCTGGTAAGTAACCAAAGTGTCTGCGTCCCTTATAGGGAAATTTAGAGGGAAAGTACTAAATAATGTGGTTATACGCATGACAATGAAGCATATTCTAAACAAAACAAATTAACATGTTGAAGTGGCGTAAAATTCGGCCGCGGCTCATAAACCAATGGTACCCAAATAATGGATCACTTGACCTTCCTTGGGGCGCATAGTGAGGTATGAAAAAGTGTGATGATACAACATCTTTGCTGATGATAATTCTGGATCGAATTTATAGATATAGTAGTTTTCTATTTGGTACAAGGGCGGTAACAAAACTAGCCGACCTAGCAAAGAAAATACAAAAACGTTGGGAAGAATTTTCTTTATTTTTCAACTTAATCCACGTTTAGCCCGATATTCAATAGCTTCTATATCCTGTTTACAGTAATAACTGTGAAACTCCTTAAAATAACCATCAACCGCACACTCCATCACTTCATTGTTGGCAAATGTTTTATGGCCGAGCCATATTTTCAAGTTTGGAAATAGAAACTGCTAAATCTGGCAAATAAGATTCGTGTTGAAGCATTCGAACTTTAATTTATTAATTTTGGCCATCACAGCAGTGGATATGTGAACTCTAGCATTGCCGTGTTGAAACAACACTTTCTTTTTCACCAAATTCGATTTTTTCCCCATAGTTTCATCACTTAAACGCTGCAATAAATTACCATAATATTCGCCGTTAAAAGTTTTTCCTCTTTGAAGATAATCAATGAAAGTAATTCCATGCACATCCCAAAAACAGACGCCACGACCTTGCCTGCAGATGAAACCGTCTTCGCCTTCATTCCAGCCCACTGCTTTGACTTTTTTCCTTTGTCTCAGCTGTAAAGTTGTGGACCCTCGACTCATCCATGGTTTAAATCGATGCAAAAATTCGGCTTAATTGCGGTGAATCATCGCCAAACCCTACTGCTCTACTGAAACATCTTCACGATGCTGGTTTTGCTCTATTGAAAGCAAGCACGGCACCCATCTTGAGCACAGCTTTCTCATCGTGAAATCTTCTATCAATGTGCAATGTACGAGGTGTATTCAAAATACAAGGTGCATTTTCTAATTTCGCGGGCAACGTACATTCGACTTTTAGTTATTTTTATTGTTTTATGTTGATACACTCGTGTCGAAGTTATGTTGACGGTTTTATCCACATAGCATGTATAGTTTGTTTGTGGCAGGCATAAATAAGACAAGCACGGAGCACCACCTGCAAGGTTTTAAATTGAGTGCTTATTGTTCTAGACAAATATATTTGTCCTAGGTGGATTAAATTGAAAATGACAGTTGATGAACAAAACTTGCCTTAGCGCCACTTTATGCAAAAATTTGGTATTCCGGGTGTAGTAGGATGCATTGATGGAACTCACGTGGAAATTACTAAGCCGCAAAAAGATTCCACAATTCTTCCAATTTTACATGGTCCTCTTTTTCCAGGTCTGGATTGTTTTGCATAAAACATAGCATTATTGCATCCTGCGTTGTATTCTTGCGTTTTCCCCTTCAAACAAGGAAAATGTTTATTCAACCAAAGGAATCTGACCACTTTCATTTATTATACTTACATGTTTATTTGCAAAAATTTTTGTTTCACAATAAAATTTCAAAGTATTTTTAAATCACTTCTTTTTGCCTAAAAGTAGTTTCTACAACAATGCAATTCACTACGATTCGATATTCAATATTCGAAAACAGAACAGAAATGAAAAGTAAAAAGTAAAATCCAGAACACCCAAGCGTCAAATTGAAGTGATTACAAACTACTTTTACTTCAAAGTAGAATCTGGAACATACCTGATTATTTCCATAGCCTTCGGGGTCACGTAAATATGTCAATATAACTTTGCGACTTCTATTAGTTTTTCTGGCCACTTGATGAATAGAAAGTCCACACTCCTTGTATGTTTTAATTTTGGATCTTTCCTCGGCACTCAAAGATTTAGCTCGGCTCATTTTACTTAAAATCAATTGTTTTGAATTTAATTATACGCAGTTATTGTAGTCCGATCTGATTTATGATGATCTGCAAAAGGTTTTCACAGTTAAACTGATTATTCAAATGGACCAAAAAAAAAGATCACATTTTTCACTCATTTAAAAGAAAAGATCGAATTAAAATAACGGGGGGTCACTTCCATGGCTTGAAATTTTTTGTGGGTGAAGCGTGGAAGTAGGAGAAACAAATAAGTAAGAACTGAACCGATATATGAAGTGTACTTTAAATAGTAGTCACTCTTGTTCAATGATTAGGGGGGCGCTATTCAAATGAGCGCCAGTGTATACATCGTTTATATTTCGTACTGGCATTTTTTTCATTCTCTACTTCCAGATTGTTGAGCTTTTGCTTTAAAGTGAACGATCCACAAATGAGTGAATTTTCTACAGCTTCTTTTTGAATAATTTGAATAGGAAACCCTATTTTTTTCATTAAGATACGCCAACACAAAGCGAAATTTAAGGTTCCATCCACAAAAAGAAAACAAATAACAAAAGTAACTTTTTGGTTTTAATTTAATAATGCGTTGTTTTGTTTCTTATATACAAATTTCTCATATTCATTTCAACGTATACTGTTTTTTTTTATTTCAAAGCAGTGAGTCTTTAAAATGTTTATTTAAGCTATTTAATATAATTTTTATAATAAAATTAAAATTAAATTAAATTATTTGGTATTTCATAAGTTTCTATCGTTTTTTTTTTTTTTTTTTTTTTTTTTTTTTTTTTTTTTTTTTTTTTTTGTAGTGGTTCCACTTCCACAAGAGGGTATATAAACTAAACTAAACTACACAAACTATAAAAATATGAGGAGATTTTTTAATCGTACTTTTGTTTAAATCGAATAAAACACTCACTTTTTTTTATTGGAATCGATAAATTGGTCTTTGCCATTGAATTTTTAAAGATAACTTCATGTAAATGTTGTCCGCGGCTCCGTCTCCAAATGTCCATTTGGAAGGTCCAATTTTTCGTCACTTTTTCGAGCATTTCGGTCTGTATTCCACGAATAACGCGTGTTATGTTATCCTGTAAGGCTTCAATAGTGTTCGGCTTGTCCATATAGACTAACGATTTGACATAACCCCACAAGAAATAATCAAGAGGCGTTAAATCGCAAGATCTTGGGGCCCAGCTAACAGGGCCAAATCGAGAGATAAGCTGCTCCACAAATTCATCCCTCAACATATTCATTGTTTCACGAGCAATGTGGCAAGTTGCATCGTCCTGATGAAACCATATGTCAACCAAGTTCAACTCAGCCAATTGGGGCAAAAAAAAATTCTTATGGTTGAGTAACACATGCCCAATCGCTGAGAACGGCGAAGAATTGATATTTCACGATTGTCATTAACACTGGTCGCTACGGCTGCAATATTTTCTTCGGTACGCACTCTACGCATGCGAGTCGATGGTTTTATGTTCAACAAAGTAAATTTGGTGCGAAATTTGAAGATAACAGCACAATTTGTTGATTCAGCAGGTCGATTATGACGACCATAAAATGGCCGTATCAAACGATGCATATTTGTCACAGAATACGAATTTTGATAATAAATTTCAACGATTTGGAATCGTTGCTCTTTTGTTAGTCTTTCCATGATGAAATAGCAGAGTATACTGTACACTTTTCACTTTGACAACTGACGTTTGGACGCCATTACCAACCAGTGCTGCCAATCTGAAAAACTTAAATCTTAAAAAATCACCCTGTACTTACTTATGTCCTTTACATATGGTTGGTTATGTAGGGTGAGTTTAATATAGAATCATTCTTTGTTGAAGAAGCACGTGGAATTCAGCAAATTTATTAGATTCTATGAAACCATTCTTGATATGGTGATTTTGATTTTTCGTAACGAATCAGAAACAATTTGGTTGTAAAATTACTACTAATTCGGTACATGGTGTAATAAAACTCTACACCGACGAAAATTTCGTAGTTGATATGAACTAAAATATCACTTATATTATAATTGATATATCTGTAAAGCGAAGTTGATGTGAATTAGTTGATATTTACTAATATGGGCAACTAGCTGGACCGGCGTGGGTTGCAATACCGTTATTAAATTGAGATGTAAGCATTTCCTATAATTGTACTGGGTTATCCTTTTCGGCTTCAAAAGTAAAGTTAAATAAAACAGACATAAAGCTATGATTTCGATGAAACTTTTATTTCATTATAATGTGTGGACCTTGCCATTTTATAAGAAATACGATGGCATGTAAATGATCGCCTCCGGATTGGTTGCAGCAGTGGATTCTCCTCCATCATTTTCGAAAAAATACGGCCTAGTAATATCTCAAGGCAATAATATGAGTCAGTCGCTTTTTCCGGATGCATTGGCTTTTTTACAATCACTTCTGGGTTCTCCGAGCCACATATGCGGCAATTTTGCTTGTTGACGTAACCACCAGGAGAGATATGAGCTTCATCGCCAAAGACAATTTTGATTCAATTGAAAGACCACGTTTGAACTACCACTTTTGTAGTAAGTCTTAACTATTTTTAGGAATTGTTCGGTTGTTAAACGATGTATGGATAGCAATACTTTTTACTAACTAAATATCAATTCAGATGACAGGTATTTAACAGCTGGCAGCCTTGCCAGACCGCCGATTTGAAACCATTAAACGGTCTGATGCTGAGGAACCAAAATTAATATTGGTTTGTATAATGTATTGTAGTTTTCCAATGTGTTACGAACAAACGAAATATTTTCACTAAATTGTTAGTAAATTTTTCTAGGTTTAAATTAATAGCAGGATGTAAGAAAACTTCAAGTTCAACTAACAGTATACGAGGTCTCTAGGCGGTGCGAAGCTAATTTCCCTCCTAAGAATATTAAAGTGTAAAGTGTTCTTTTGTTTTCGATTGAGATAAAAATTATTGTATTGAAAAGTATACTTCGTTTTTTCCTCGATGATCAGACGAACAATTTCAGCATCGAAAAACTATTCAAAATCTTCGACAGGAGTTTTTCTTTCCAACACAGAATTTACCTTAAATGTGGATGCGTTGCAAAAGTTAGTTCCACGCATTTCCATAAGGCGCCTTGTTTTCTCCACACATTGGCCCTGAAACTACTAATTTTGATCTTTTATACCTTCATCCGAAACTGAACTTGTCAAAGCTTGACACAGCCTAATATTTTGTCAAAGCGTAGCCGGGTATTGTAAATGGGCTATAAGACCTCCCTCTTCTGGCACCTCCCATTCTAAATTGACCGAATTTCAGAAACTAAGTTTTCATCTCACCAATAGACAAATGACAAAAATTTGTTGTAATTTTTTTTAATATAATTTGAAGATGTAGAAACATTTTCAATTATTTATGCTAAAACGCTGCTGCACTTGAATTAAATCTAAATCGATCGACAGCAAACTGAACTGCCAAAAAATGTAATTAATAAAAAGCCGCGTACTAAAGAGATGTTCGTAAATCACCGATGTATTTTTAAGTAACCTTAACGGCGACTATATTGAATTCGTTCTTGTGCTACATTTGGTTCTAACTCGTGAACCAATTTCATCTTATATGGGAAAAGATGTAAAATATGTAAAATTCTTTGCAAAGACCGCCTAGACATCTCTAACTGCTGAGAACGTCGCCTGGTGGAAGTTTCGGGGTTTTCCTCAATACTCACTTGCACTCGAGTAATGGTCACATCATTTCGCACTGCACGAGGTCTTTTAGCACGCGGAAGATCACAGACAGCCCCTTGTTGCCCAAAACGCTGAACCAATCGATAAATTGTTGGAGCGCTAGGAGCATTTAAAACATGAAATAAATTGCGATATGATTTGAATAATCGAATGCTGGCTTTCAAAGTAAAATTGAACTTTGGTTCTTTGTTCTGTGCTCAGCCTTTCCATCATAAATTTCCCAAGTATTATTTAGTTAATTCCGTAAAGAGACGAAAAAAAAGACTTAAACAAAAAATTTATTCACTGATCAAATCTCAGCGTTACTTATGCGCCACCCTTTTTTAACCCTTCACCAATTCTTTATTAACCCTTCAATCCTTGAAACCGGCGTAAAAATCGATCAATATAATTGCACGCCTTTGCAAAGTTGTTCAAACGAGTACCGTGGATTCAAATGGGTTAACAAATCACATGCGATGATTCAGTCGTTCCCGGTTGATAATGCCATGACAGGAATTTCCTAAAAAAACCTAAATTTTCTTCGAAAATTCGGGCGATCCCACGTTCATGCAATAGAATCTATCATATCTGATGATGGGACCGATATACGCCATATTCCTCTTCTCAAAACCAAAACTGCTACTGGAAAATACGTACTTGGAGTCCGAAGGCATGAAACTAAAATTAATACGCGCATTGAAGACCATTCCGGAAAATGAATATAATAACTGTTTTGATATTGATCGAATGGAGCCTACTTTACATGGAAACTGCTCTGAAGCCGGGTATAAAAAACTTTAATAAACATAAGCAATATTTTATCTTTGTTTAATAATTCCCGGTACTTTTTTGATAGAATTTATTTCACTAAGCAAAAGATACTTAGAAGAATCAAATAGCATTTTTGGCATGCCAGACTTGTCCATATGTGTGATTGTACATTCTAAGTTAAAAAAAAGCGGAAGTTGAGCTACTCTGCAATTTATTTACCGCTGCCATTTTAACAATTCTGACTTCAAAGGTTTGATCAGCGAGATGGACCTTTGTCTCATATTCCCATATTGCAATTCAATTTCCAGACAACACAGCTTACCTTATTATCACTGCAGTACTTCAGTCCAGACGATTATGTCGTTCTTGTTCCCTCTCGCCGATCACTTTCCCTGAAAAGACGATTTTCGCAAAACGCGCTATTAAAATGGGGATAGGCTGCAAAAGCATGTGCTTCTCCACGTTACTCTTTTCAGCTTCAGACCTCCTATCTATCTTGTGTCTCAATGTGTGTCCGATTTATTCCCTCTTCGAAATCGAAAATTTGAATTAAAATGCTTCATGATGGACAGCATAATTTTAATTTCATGATTTCAGCTTCTGTTGTTTGGCTACATGCGGCATGAGAGGAGTGCGCAGATGATTTTCGCTTCCGACATATTTTAAGAGATGGTTTCATGGTTGCCATAATTGTTAACCGATAAAAGTTCGAATTTGCACTTTATCGCATACCCTGAATCCAAACTCTCCTTTTAATGACTCTACTTCAGCTCTTGGTTCCAGTTTAGTACTCCACTTTTGTATCCTTCATTAGTTGTTTGATACCCGGAAATAAGGATTTGGGAGAATACAGTTTTATTGCACACCTATGTACTCGTAATAATAATAATGTTCAAATTAATTTTGATTATTTCAGTATCAACCATTCATCTTGAGTGCTGGCATCATTTTTGTCCCCGTCTTTCCATGTTGTATCGCCTTAAGGTGCGAATTATTATAAATCCCTTCCCGTTCTTGAGTATATCGATAAGTAAATTTATTCTCCCAATTTCACGATTCTACCTTCAAATTTTTGTTCTTGGCCATGGTACTATTTTAATCCCCTTTCTTTCTTATTTTGCCCCCTAAAACTATGAATTTCGAAAAACTTCTTTATAAAAGTGGGGAATATAAATACAATTTCTTGTTTTTGGCTTGAGCCAATTATTATAAGCAATAATACTATTTCTATTCTTTTTTGCCCTTATTTATAACTGAAAGTAAAAACTTCATTACACTTTTTGCCGCGCACCTCTTATCTAAGTTGATGACATTAACCTCAATCTTCCATGTTCGGTAATAACACAATTTTTCTCCCATTCCTAGTTTTGTTTTACAAAAGTGTGAATTTCGAAAAAATCTGAGAATAGACAGTTTCAATTGTTTTTTTTTTCTTTTGATAATGGCAATATTTTCATATACACTCTTAGTCCTGTTTTACCTCCTGAAAGTATTGGATGCGCAACTAAGTTATCGCTGTTTTCTTTTCCATAAAAATTCAACTTTATTATGAAAACATGTTTACAAATGATTCATTGAAAGTACTGCCCATCGCTAGTTACTACTTTTTCCCATATTTCTGCATAGCTCGAATTCCGTCACGGTAAACTGGTTCATATTTTGAGGTTATACACGAATCTAGCCATTCCTTGATGTCGTCATATGAGTGCAACCGCTGTTCAGCCAGAGCGTGTGCCATCGAACGGTACAAGTGATAATCGGACGGCGCAATGTCTGGAGAATATGGCGGATGGGGTAAGACTTCCCATTTTACCGTTTGCATATAAGTTTTAACGGGCTTGGCCACGGGAGGCCAAACGTTGTCATGCTGAAGAATCAGTCAGAGGTATTGCGGGCGTTTCTCGCGCAGAGCTCGGCCCAATCGCCTTAATTGAAGTCCATACCGATCCCCAGTGATAGTTTCGCTTGGTTTCAACAGCTCGTAATAAATAACACCGACCTGGTCCCACCAAATACAGAGCATAATCTTCACAGCATGAGTATTCGGCCGAGGCAACGACGTATCCATTTTTCATCACCCATTATAATACGATGAAAAAACTCTTCCTTTTTTGTCGCTTCATCAATTGTTCACAGGCGAAAAAACGACACCCAACGTTCCTTGGCTTCACCTCATAAGAAACCCAAATTCCTTTCTTTATAATCATTCCCAAAGCATGCAATGGGAATGGAAATGGCTAATACTAAAGCAAACTCTACCTGCGTTTGGCACGGATCCCCATCAAGCAATGCCGTCAATTTAATGTCTTCAAAGGTTTTTCGCCTTCCTTCAAGTATGAATGTCACAAAATTCTATCAGAATGTTTAAGAAAAATCAGTTTTCATAATTTTAGATTTAACAGTTTAGCCTGTCTAGTTGTATCATTTCAGTAGCTTTAAACCCTGTTTTTACTGCTTTACATCTTATCCCGCAATTAGTCAAGTCGCTATTAGAGAAATCAAATCAAATGCATGGGATTTATCCCTTCTTGGTCTGTCATTACCCATGAAAGTATGGATCCCTCCTTGTCGGATGCCTATTCTAGAATGAGAATATGGATATGCTCTAGTCACTTGATCAAGGCGATAGTACATTTATGACTTTATGACCAGTTTTTACCCCGCGAAGTAAGAAATTTTAAGAATCCTACCTACTATAGAAAGAATATGAAGTCAAATTCTAGCGATTCTAACTATAGCCATTAGGCTGGCTATTTTTTATCCTGTTTTTTATTCATAAAAGTATGAATTTGAACATTTCGGCATCGCGTGTTTAGTTTGTAAGAGGAATATAGACATCATTTTAATGATTCTAACTCAAGCCGTTTAAGCCTGGCTACGGCATTCAACATGCCCCTAATTATCCTTTCCTAACCCCTAAACGCAATAATTTCGAAAAAATTATCACTTGCCTACCCTAGAAAGGAAGTATGACCACAATTCTAGCTCTAATCGTTTAAGCTGGTCATTTGTGTCAGATTTTTGCCTTTTAGAGCTGGTAATCAACATGTCTTTTTTTATCCTTTTTTAACCCTAAAAGCACTAATTTCGAAAAATCACTTCTTACTACGTGTCTACTCTAGAAGGATTCTAGCTCTAGACATTTGAGCTGACTATTCAAATTTCCTATTCTAAAAAAAGAATGTGGACTTCAACTTTCATCATTCCAGCTCTAGCCACTTGTGCCGGGTGATAGTATCAGATTTATTCTTTTGTACCCCTTTTTATCCCTGAAAGTATAAATTTTGAAAAATCTATTATTACCACGTCTTTACTCTATAAAGTGCAAGTATATGGATATTTGTTTCGATTTGGGTAGCATAAAATCTATGCATTTCGTGCAGTAAAACTTTGGAAATGGCTAGCCGTCACTACGATTTTTACCTTATTGTTAATAGGTGTTATTCCCTAGTGTTAAGGATAATAATGAAAATAATTTAAATTCCAAAAAGAAAACAGATGTACATATATGATATCATATATATTTCGGTAATTTCTTATTCAGCTGTTGCATAAAACAATTAAGCGAATAAATTAAAATTTAAGAATTTCTCCGCATTTTATATTTTATGTGTTGTTGATAAAATCTCTGCTCTTGCCAATGCAGCAAAAGGATCCACAGGATTGGGGGCAGGACATCGATGACAGACCATGAAAAACAGTATAAGTATACAATAACAAACGCCCAAATAAAAATGTATAGCAACAACAAACTTATGTGGCAGATTGACTGTCAGAAGTCAACAAGTTTGTTGGCCCTGCTGTTGCAACTGGCGAACTGGATGTTGTTGTTAAGTTTACTGCTGTTGTGGATGTTGACGGTATTGATGTTGTTGATGACGATGATGCATTTGCTGTTAAATTCAATGACTGATTATTGTGAAAATTGGGTGGCTCGGACATTTCGTATGATGTTGTTACTGTTGCGGCAGCTGCTGCTACGGCAGATGATGCCATTGGTGATGGTGGTGTCGCCAAAGGTTTTGGGTTGGGGCTTGGCAAACTTTCAGCGTTACCAGTGTCGATAATACTTCCACGATGAACGCAATGACCTTCTCTTGTGTTTGCATAATTACCAGCGCCATCATTGTGCTTTAATTCAGTTGTCATGTGGGGAACAGCCTCCTCTATTGTTGTTGAGGACGAGCATAACAATGGTGATGATGGCGGCGTTGTTGTTTCAGCCGATACCGAATGGTGGGTGGCTATTGTGGTTTTCGGTTTGTTTATTGTATAATCATCAATCATTTCGTGTATTGTATCAATTTGTTTTGTATTCGCCATATTGTGGTCTATGGCCTCCACCTCAGTCGCCGCTGTATATCCAAGAGAATTTTCGTTATTTTTATCATCGATGTGATCGTCTGTGCGGTTCCAGTGTTGCTGGGTCGTCAGGGACAAGTTGCAGGGATTGTCACCTTCATAAGCCAACTGTAAATGTTGGCCTTTGTCTTTAGCTTGAGAGAAATCTAGAAACTTGGCTTTGTTATCTACCGGTTGTAAGTTATTAGCTGTATTACGGGTGACGGCAACCTCTCCAGCGGAGATAGCGCCGATAGTTCTCGCAATTGCCATGGCATTTAACCCCTCTCCTGGCTTATCATTAGCGACACTAATGCCGACACCTGCAGCTGTTGAAGAAGTACAACCTGCAGTTGATCCATCAACACTACCATCGGCAATGGGGAAATGCTCAACAACATCCGGCAGAGGCTTCTCATCATCAGCACTCGTATTTCCTTGCAAAACTTTATGACTTGTTTGTTGCGGCTGCTGCTGTTGTTGCTGTGAAACATCCCCGCTTTCCGTTGGTTGGCAATGGATGGTGCTACCTTCACTCCCATCATTTCCGTTGCGATTCTGATGTATTTCCGCTGTTGCCACCGACATCGTCATAGCTGTAGCTGTATTATTTGCGGAAGTTGTATTTGGATTTAGATATTCATCCCTCTGATTTGTTATGACATCTTTTGGATGGATGGATGGATAGATGGACGGTCGACAGCACCAACAACAATCCAGTACAATTCAAGACATGAAAATATATAGAGAAAAGAAAGAAAACGAAAAGGACAATGATGAGTATAAGGAATCACCAGTGACAACAACAACATCAAAATATGAAAACAACATCAAATGTACAACCATCATTAATAATCCAACTTTATATAACAGATTGATGCTCATAGCCAAAGCAACAGGAAATAATAAAACAACAACTCAACTCAGGATATCCGAAGGATTGTAGAGGAGAGAGAGTCCTTTATTTCGCCGAACTGTTAGCAGAACAAATGGAAGGCAAAACAAATGCCTGAAAATCACACATCATCCTACTCAAGAGTCTTATTTTGCGAATCTAAATGTTGAAATGTGTTTATTTTTAAATGAAACTTTTTCTCTTTTTATTAAAAAAGAAAAAGACATTGGGGCTGACGTTGCCGCTGCACGACGTATGTTAATTTCCGGAAATCGTAAGGTTACCAGCATCTTTTAATTGTTGACTCGTAAATGTTTCCGTTTCCTGCAAGCAAACCTACGAATATGAATATGTTATTTGATTACCGTTCTTCGACAGACGATATACACAAATTAGACATATCAAAAAAACATATAAATTTTTGCCACAGAAGCAACTTTAATACTGCTAGAGAAAATACAAGCAATTTTTGTCAGGTTTAGAAATTAATAGAACACATTAAACCATAATATTGAGTAGCAAAATGAGAAACTTTGGAATAGAACTACAAACGCGCAGATATCCAGTTTTAATTGTTAACTCCAATAAGTCACTATAATAAGACTTTTGCAATGGAAACAGAGTTTCAAAACTCCTATCTGCTTATTATTGCCTCTCTATATTACGCTGCTGCTTACAGCAGCTGATAGGCTGATAACAAATTTGCTTAACCTTTTTTATAATTTCAGCCAAAAGGACTGAAGTTATATTATCGTTTTATGTGGCAAAATTGTAACAACCAGAAGATAACGTTTAAGGACCAAGAAGCATTCAATCAAATGTGTTGTTCCATCACTTTCTGAACCAACAGAGGATTGTTTGCCTGTCTTTTTAGCAGATGGATTAACTGGTAACTGCTAAACTTGACACAGCGTAGTATGTATTTTACCAAGTCATAGCCGAGGCATGTAATTTCGGTTTTTTTTTTTTGCTCAAAATAAATTTATTTTTATTTTTTTTCTTTTTTTGTTTTGTTTTATTCTACAGTGCAAGTGTCATTTTGTTGAAGGACCTTCTGCCTTCATTCAGGTGTTACTTTTTGTTACCACATTGGCAGAATGACTAATCCATCCAAACAAAATACAAATATTGAATATTGATGGTTAAAGGTTTTTCCATTTCAAAAAATTATGCTGACACGGAAATAAATTAAATTTCAAAGGTATTAAAGGGTATCCCAAAAAGAACGTAAGATTTTAATTTGGCGACATTCGAAGTGTCATTGTTTGACATTTGAACAATTGTTATTGTTTGCTAGTAGAAGGTACGAGGTTAGTAAAAAATGGTTAGTAAAATTCTCATTGTGAAATTGTTTTACCAAAATGGTGAAAGTTTTGCGGCTACAGTTCGCAAATTGCGATCAATTTGGGGTCACAATAATGCTCCAAAAGAGTCAACCTTAAAGAGATTAATGGATAAATATGCCAAAACTGGGTCTGATAGTGATGTAAAGACAACAACGCGCCTTCGACCAGGTCGATCGACCGAAAATGTCGCAGCTGTACGTGATGATGTCGCTCAAACTCCATCCACCTCAATTCGACACCGAGCTCAGTAAATTGGTGTCTCCAAATCCACTATGCAGCGATTTGAGATTTGAGATTTGAAGAAAGATTTGCATCTTCATGCATACAAAGTTCAATTGACTCAGGAACTGAAACCAGCTGACCATGGACAGCGAAGAGAGTTCGTTAACTGGGTATTGGAGAGACAACATGAAAATGCTGATTTTGCCGATAAAATCATCTTAAGTGACGAGGCCCATTTCCATCTTGATGGCTTCGTCAATAGGCAGAATTGTCGCATTTGGGGTGAGGAAAATCCTCGAGAGATTCACGAGAAGCAAATGCATCCTCAACTGTCACCGGGCCACTGTGTGGTGTGGATTTTGGGCTGGAGGAATGATTGGAAATTTTTTTATGAAAATGAGGCATGTCAAGCGCAAACAGTCAATGGTGTTCGGTATCGTGAAATGATAACCAGTTTTTTCCTGCTTAGAATTGAAGAAATGAATGTGCAGGGCATGTGGTTTCAACAAGACGGCACCACATGTCATACAGCTAGAGAAACAATTCAATTCAATTTAAATCTTGCATTCTTGTTGGGACACCCTTTAGATCCCGACTATAAGGTGGATGTGACATCACTTCCCACCCATGCTCCAATATTTTTTACCGAGTTTGCAAACAAGTGTGAAGCTAAGCTTGTCGTGGTGGAAAATCACCTCTTTGCGATTTACCAATTCAGAATTTTTTCTTTTCAGTGTTCCATCAAGCATCGGAATTTGTGGTTTTACTCCTTGCAAACAGTTCAAAGTAAACGCAAACGAGTTTTGGGTGCGTTTATCTTGCTTTCATGTTTCAAAAGAGAATCACATTTTTTGCGTTAAAGTCATAAAGCTTGCTTATCCTCTTACCCTTTGGCTCGTGCGGAACCAAAATATGCAGCTTTAGACGACTCAAATGGTTCTCACTTTCAGCTTCCTCGCAACTTCTTGAACAGAAACAAGTCGGTAATTCGATAACCACATTTCAGTGTACATCACTAAGCGTGAAATTTCTAAACTGGAATTCCCCAAACCAATTTTGGCACGTGCGCTCCAAAAAGACTTCCAGCCGCGTCACAAATATTCCGGTATGCTTCCGTGGCTCTGTTTGCCTTTTCTGTAATAAAAGGGCAAAATATGGCGGTCTGAATAGACAGACTCACTTAGGCTGTACAGTCCATTGTGATACCATGGAAACTAGAGATATGGATGTCTGTAATTTCCCCCATTGAACCATCCTGAGCGCCTTAAGAAGCTCTTAAGTTGGACAATATCTATATGGTAAAGATCTCCTAGATCCCTAAAGAAATAAGAGCCCAGTGTTGATCCCCGCCCTGACTGCAGAGAAGGTGGTTTCCTCTTCATCCCTACAGCTCCTGCGGTAGTCACTAGTCGCGACCTCCAGCCTCATTGCACGTCTTCCACTCAATCAGTGTGCCGTCATGACAAACACAAGTAATGAGACGTCGGGTTTTGATAGCGACAGCAGTTTGTGTGAACGCTCCAGATCTAGACAAGGCCACATCTGTCTGGATTGATCACAGCCTCGAATAGAAGCCCGCCTACCATTTGCTGCTATACAAAGTGTGTTAAAAAAATATGGTGAATTTTCGTTTTTCTCAAAAAATACTTATTTATTCGTCAACTTCTATTTTGTCTCCTTCAAGTACTCCCTTTGATATAATGCGAGTATATGCTCTATCTCGCAGTAGGAGCTTTCAAGTGGCTAGGGGTATGCCCACGGACTCCAACTCGGCTGGAGTCTGTAAGGTTGTCCCTAGTCTTGCCAGCTCGTCTACTTTGCAGTGGTCCCGCACATAAAGAGAAAGTTGAAATGCTGAGCCATCTCGTTAAGAGACCTGCGGCATTTCAGGGCTGATCTTGATTTCGGGAAGACAAAATCTAGGGATCATTGTGCTTTAATTCAGAGTATTTTTGATAAAACACGTCCCTTCTGGCATAAACATCTCTTTTACTGCGACGCAAAAGGACGTTGAGTGAAAGTCAGTTCAATTCATAGAAATTTCTGTACTGGTATTGTTTATAAAGAGAGATTGTTTAATCGTAGTTTTTATAAAAATCGAATTTGCTCAAATTTGCATCATATGTTAAAATTTTTTATTGGAATCGATAAATTGGTATTTGCCATTTAATTTTAAAGATAATTTCATGTAAATGTTGTCCGCGGCTCCGTCTCAAAAAATATCCAGTCGGAAGGCCCAATTTTTCGTCACTTTTTCGAGCATTTCGACCTGTATTCCACGAATAGCGGGTGTTATGTTATCCTGTAGGCTTCAATAGTATTCGGCTTGTCCACATAGACTAACGACTTGACATAACCCCACAAGAAATAATCAAGAAGCGTTAAATTACAAGATTTTGGGGGCCAAATCGAAAGATAAGCTGCTCACCAAATTCATCCCTCAAAATATCCATTGTTTCACGAGCAATGTGACATGTTGCACCGTCCTGATGAAACCACATGTCAACCAAGTTCAACTCGGCCAATTTGGGCAACCTTGTGGTTGAGTAACACATACCCAATCCCTGAGAACGGCGACGAATTGACATTTCACCATCGTCATTAACACTGGTCGCTACGGCTGCAATATTTTCTTCGGTACGCACTCTACGCATGCGATTCAATGGTTTTATATCCAACAGAGTGAATGCGAAATTTGGAGATAACAACACGAATTGTGGATTCAGCAGGTCGATTATGATGACCATAAAATGGTCGTATTAAACGATGGACATTTGTCACAGAGCACGACTTTTGATAATAAATTTCAACGATTTACAATCGTTGCTCGTTTGTTGGTCTTCCCATGATGAAATGACAGAGTATACTGTAAACTTTTCACTTTGACAGATGACGTTTGGACGCCATTACCAACCAGTGCTGCCAACCTGAAAAACTTAAATCTTAAAAAAAATCACCCTATATTTTGATTGAAATGTAAATTCAACATTTCATTTTGTTTATGTAGGATTATCCATTTATTGGTTTCAAAGCCGCCGGTCTGGCAAGGCCGTCAGCTGTTAAATATCTGTCATCTGAAGTGTTATTTATTTAGTGAAAGATTTGCCATTTACAAATTTGGATCGTTTGACAACCGAAATACGCGTAAAAATAGTTAAAACTTACTACAAAATTGGTGATTCAAACATGGACACTTTTTGTGTATTACGGGCTTATTATGGTCGTCATAATCGAACTACTGTGCAAGGTGTTGGCAATATTATAAAGAAATTTGAAGGGACTTGAAGCGTTATAGATGTGGTGCGACCTGTACTCGTAGATCATCGTTCTGTTAGTGAAAGTGTAGCGGATAATTCGAATTTCAATTCAGAGTGCTGTAACCATATGACAACGGACGTTTTTTCGGCCTGCAATTGAAGATTATGAACTGGACGATAAGGGGGTTTCAACGCGACAATGCCGCGAGTCACACAACACAACCGATTGTGACTCTATTTTATGAGATGTTTCCAGAAAGTGTAATTTCACGTTTTCGAATCGTCAATTGGCCGCCAAGATCATGCAATTTGACGCCGTTGGATTTTTTTGTGGGGCAATGTCAAAGAACGTGTTTACCCGACCTGGATAAACCCCAAATGTGTGAGCATTTGAAAACCAATATTAGTCAAGGTATCGCCGAGATATCGTCTGAAATGTGCGAAAAAGTAGTCGAAAACTGACTCAAAAGGATCCACTGAGGCAACCAATTCAGAGGCTGTCACTTAAATGATATTGTACTTTGTACATAATGGCAAAGTCCAATCATTGTAATGAAAAAAAAAACAATAAAATAAAAGTTTCATCGAGATCATAGCTTTATGTGTGTTTTATTTAACTTTACTTTTGAAACCGAAAAATTGATAATCCTGTATAATGTCTTGTTAAACATTATACTCGTATACATTATATATATATATATATTATTATCTCGTTAAACATAATTTAAGCTTTATTTGATACCTCCCGCGAAATGCTAGATCACAACTGGCATCATTAGTATGGTCATCTTGAAATGCTTGGAAACAACATCGGTAGGGCGGGTATTGAGTACAAGGGACAATTATATCTCAAGTCCTTGGTTTAGGTGTCTTCCAGGTAATCTTCTTTTCATTTTCATATACATTATTACACATTTTACTGTCACTAAAGGTTACCAGCTACCTATCAAACGTTTCATTTTATGTTTCGAAGCTTAATCTACCCCTAGAAAGCAAAGAACACCCACTTGTCCTGAGCACAGCTGGAATTAAGGTAGCTAACTGTATTCTTAGGAGCAAGGTACAATTTCAGCCGCCACAAAACAATATTTTCAGCAGTAGTTGAAATTTTCTTGCGATAGAATATCAAATCAATACGATTTCATTTCAAAGTAAAGATAAAAATTTAAATAATATCCAGCAGTTTAAAATTTTGTGACAATTACTAGCGAGATTACAACGTGATTTTTATTTGCTGCTGCTCTTCTATCCTTCATATAACCGCATAGTTGTGCCCGCCCAACCGCTGAATTGCTGTAAGGAAAACCACCATTTGCTTGCTCTCCCACTCATTGAATCTTAAACAATTTAAACTGACATTATGCAAAATATCAATAAAATTTATGCAAATTGATGGAATGAAAACAGAAGCATTTTAGAAAAATAACATTTACGATGCTGTGACTTGGGATGCGCCACCAACTCACTCCCCAGCCCGACAGACCAAAAGGCGGACTGTTGTGGTAAATACTAAATGGTACAAATTTAGTGAAACAAAATCGGTCGGCCGCCTTTTCCGATCCATCTGATCTGGCCTTTTTGCCATGCGTGTGTGTTAAAGTCGCCACCACCGTGACCATTTACACGGGACGATAAAGGTTGGGCATAAAACAAGGAAGTTTATCCGGATATCCACTGTTCATATCAATATTATAATCTTTAGGAAATCTCTACCACAGTAATATAGCAATGTTAATTCCTTTCACAAATATTTCGATGGAGGCAAGAAAAAAAAATAAACAATTTCCAGTTATGGAAATAAACCAATGACACGTAATTTAAGGCGGGCATAACAGGGTGGCACAGTGGGAATAATAAGTGAATGTTGCGAATAAATTGAATAGCAAAAAAATATCAATAATAAAGTAGTGATAACAACTTTAGTTCTTAATGTTTTAATATAAACAAATGTTGAAATCCTCAGCAAGGCTATATTTAGGAAACAAAATTCATAAGAGAAAAGAAAACAAGTAAACAGCGACAAATTTAGTTAGACGCCATACTTTCAGCTGGGCCGAAGGTATACACCCCCACTGGCTCACAGTCATGTAAGTATTCATGTCAAAGCGGTTTAATCTCATGCAAAATATATTGGCTTACCTAATTTTTCCAGTTGAAAGTCGGAATTTATTGATTTTATGCAATAAAAGCGATGTAATTTTTCCGCACATCTAGCAAATATCACTTTTAATTATTAAATCAATAATAGCAACTTTAGAACATTTTCAAAAAAAAAAATCTTTTTAAAAGTTGTATTTAGTCCTTACAGATGTAAGTTTTTTTACACAGTATCAATGTGTTCCAATTACGACACTTGCGAGGCATAGCATCGGATAGAAGGACAGGCCGAAAAGCCCTCTTCTCATGCGCAACACTCGTATATCGACTATGTCCGCTTTTTCAATAAAAAATTCTTATTTTATTTTTTTATATCTTTCAATAGGTAAACCCACAGTTAAGGCTCTCCCTTAAGCAGGGGTGGGTGATCCTTTCACGTGCCTTCTAAATACCGCAATACATAACTTTTTACTAACGAATAAATGGTGTTGTTGGAAAATACTGAAGATGACCACTAATAGACCGATTTCATCCACCTGGGATCCACAACATATATTACGTTGCGCTGAGTCATCACTAGAGAAAGAGGCTTGACAAGAACGCCCTCTTAGCATACATTACGATATATAAATTGTTTTTCATATTTATAAGGCCACCCATAAATTTGCTTTATTTTTCACAATTATAGCGCCAAGTTCATTTAGTGCGTTTTTAAAGGAGCATACGACAAGATCTTTAATACTTTTGTGAAGAATTGGTAAAATTCAGTGTTAAAAAAAGACATGCAGCAAGCAAAAAGTTTTACAAAACACGATATAGGTAAAATAATCGCTTACAAGGACGAAGGATGCAGTGGAAGAGAAATTGGACGCAAACTGGACAGGAGCCATAATCTCATTCAACATTTATTACGAGATATTAACGTTTATGGATCTAATAAGTGCTCAGGAAGAGATGTGTTCAGTTCTTGCCTGGGAACGGAATGCATGTACCACCGCGTCCAGAAACGGTAAGGTCAGAACTATTCTTTTTCTCTAAATTGACAGCATTCTAACAGAGATCTGTGACAAACACATCACAGCGTAAATGCCATTAGTGTTTCGATCTAAACTTGATTTTGTACAACGCAAAAACTGATTTCGAAGATTTGTAAAATAGTCGATCGTGTTAAGCAAAGAACTTTGCAATGCCTGCAAGCTTAAAGCCGGCTTGTTGTGATTGACTTAAGTATTTAAAAATAATTGATTTCAGCCGTTGTCAATCCCTTTTTCTAGTAATTGTATGGTTATATGGAATATATGGCGAAAAAGGATCATTTTTTCATGTATTTTAATTTTGTCATACAAAGTCTTAGCTTGCTTCATTCTAATTAACACCGCAGTTTATATGAAAATCTTCTACTATGCGTGGAGAAGAAACTATTGTCAACCACCGATTTTTTGACTACCTAATCTCAGATTCTCGTCTTGGCCTTCAGCTCGTTCTCCACCTTGTAGTGAACATTTTTGGAAACAAAATGCTGCTGAACAAAATTGCAGATTGTAGAATTCGCCACCATCACTTTCTGTGCCATACAAAGTGAAGCGTAGACTAAATACTAATGGCACTTATTGTGAGAAACTCGGAAAAGGAGTCTGTCACAGAACCACCAACTTAGAAAAAAGGATGTTTCCGAGATTCGATATAGCCACATAATCTAAGTTGAAAATTGTTTCTACTTTTTGGAAACAGGAATATGTTGCTACTTTATACAAATATCGCAAAGAGCCATTCTAATTTGTCCAATAATAAAGGAACACCGTAATGTGGTCGTGGTGATTGAAAAATACTTAATACAAATTTTATTTTATTTTTTTTTTTTTTTAAATTTATATTATATATATTTTAATAGGGAAAACGATACATTCTGTATTAAACGTATCTGGCAACGATTTGATATGTCGTCGTCGTTGCCATATCTCGCAACTGTCAGAATTGACGAAAATTGTTCCAGTAGGAACAAAATACATGCTCATAACTGGACTAAATCCAGCTTCTAATGTTAGTGCAGTTCATTGAACATTTTGAAACAAAATTTTATTCAAACATAACGATAATAAAAAAATATGGAAAATGTGGAAAAATTAGAAACCCCAAACAAATAATCGCTAAAAAAAGATAAATCGCTAAAACACAAATGTGAAATAAAGTGGCCAATATTCTTGTTTACGTGCACAAGTTTTCCTTACCCTGATAGTTGTAAGTTTAATTTTTAAATACACGCCCAGCACGGTTAAGAAAAGAGCTTTCACTCCACCATTCTAGCAGTGTAGTAAAGCGGTCTTCTAACTCTCGCCTAAGTATCAGTACTCATTTTACTTTCGATATATAAACTACTTATTTGAAAGTTTAAAGTCTCTGTTTGGTAAAAGAATCTCCATTTTGTAAACCCCAGAAATAAAAGGTACAACCTTGCCAATAAATGAAACTCATTGGATTATAAATACTTTAACCCCCCGTTTTTCTCATTCTCTTTCGTATGAAATAAAAACACTGTCCGATCAACCCCCCGCATTAACAATTCGAAATATTTAATTCTTCTTATCTGCAAAAAGGACTTATAAAGAGTGATTTTTTTCGTAGTTTTTTGAAAATAGAATAAAATACTCAAATTTGCCCCATATATATGTATTAAATTTTTTTATTTTAATCGATAAACTCCATTCGAAAAGTCCACTTTGTCGTCACTTTTTCGAGCATTTCGGCCTGTATTCCACGAAGAACGCGTGTTATGTTATCCTGTAATAGTTCAATAATGTTCGGCTTGTCCACACAGACTAACGATTTGACATAACCCCACAAGAAATAATCAAGGGGAGTTAAATCACAAGATCTTGGGGGTCAACTCACAGGACCAAATCGCCAAATTCATCCCCGAACATATCCATTGTTCCACGAGCAGTGTGACATGTTACACCATCCTGATGAAACCACATGTCAACCAACTTCAACTCAACCAATTGGGGTAAAAAAAATTGCGTATCATGGCTAGATATCGTTCGCCATTGACGGTAACGTTTCTTCCACGGTCGTCTTTAAAGAAAAATGGACCGACGATGTCACCAACCCGTAAACCGCACCAGATTGTCGTTTTTTCGTAATGCATCGGTAATTCATGTATGGCATGTGGCTGTTCATCCCTCCAGATTCGACAGTTTTGCTTGTTTACGTATCCGTTCAGCAAGAAATGCGCCTCAACGCTGAACACAATTTTTTGATAAAACAGCGGATTTTCATTGAGCTTCTCTAAGGCCCATTCACCAAAAATTAGGCGTTGTGGTAGGTCATTCGGCTTCAATTCTTGAGTGAGTTGAACTTTATAGGCTTTCAACCCCAAATCGACGTGTAAAATTTTTCTTGTGGTTGAGTAGCACACGCCCAATCGCTGAGAGCGGCGACGAATTGACATTTCACGATCGTCATTAACACTGGTCGCTACGGCTGCTATATATTCTTCGGTACGCACTCTACGCATGCGAGTCGATGGTTTTATGTCCAACAACAACAGCACGAATTGTTGATTCAGCAGGTCGATTATGACGACCATAAAATGGTCGCATCAAACGATGCACATTTGTCACAGAGCACGAATTTTGATAACAAATTTCAACGATTTGCAATCGTTGCTCGTTTGTTAGTCTTTCCATGAAATGAAATGGTAGAGTATACTGTACACTTTTCACTTTGACAGATGACGTTTGGACGCCATTACCAACCAGTGCTGTCAACCTGAAAAACTTAAATCTTAAAAAATCACCCTATAATATAGGCTGACTTCAATGTTTCGCCAAAACAAAAAATCGCTGAAATAAAAAGCCGCCAAAGCAAACAATTGCCAAAAAAAATCGCCAAAACAAAAAATTGCTAAAACAAGAAATGGATAAAATAAAAATATCATTGAACGAAGAATATGAGTGCATATTAAAACTTTTTCGGGGTTTAAAATTTCGTTTCCAATATCTGGTTTAATTTTTTTCCAAGATTTAATATAACATTTTATATTGTAAACTTGTCGATGCCAGATTGATGCCCTTATTTGGTATAAGAATGAGCTGGAAATTACGAATTATTCTGTTTTTGAGTTATACGAGTACACACACACGGGTTTTAGCGATTTTCGTTTTTTTGTTTTCGAAAAATTTTTGACACTATCTAATTGAAATGAACTCATTTTTGCATTTGGAAATTCCGTTTCCCAAGTATCACCTTCTTTCTAATATTTCAATTCTAATATAGGGTGGCGCATAAGTAACGCTAAGATTTGATCAGTGAATACATTTTCTGTTTTAAGTCTTTTTTTCGTCTCTTTACAGAATTAACCAAATAATACTTGGGAAATTTATGATGGAAAGCCTCAGCACAGAACAAAGAACCAAGGTTCTTCAATTTTACTTTGAAAGTCAGTATTCGATTTTTCAGATAATATCGAAATTTCTTTCATGTTCGAAATGTTCCCAGCGCTCCGACAATTTACCGATTGGTTCAGCGTTTTGGGCAACAAGGGGCTGTCTGTGACCTTCCGCCTGCTGGAAGACCTCGTGCAGTTCGAAATGAAATGACCATTGCTCGAGTGCAAGCAAGTATTGAGGAAAACCCCGAAACTTCCACCAGGCGACGTTCTCAGCAGTTAAAGATGTCTAGGCGGTCTTTGCAAAGAATTTTACATATATTACACCTTTTCCTATATAAGAAGCAATTGGTTCACGAGTTAAAACCAAATGATGCACAAGAACGCATTCAATATAGTCGAAGTTAACGTTACTTATGCGCCACCCCTTTATTTTATAATTTGTAAAAAGTTAAGTGCTTTTTCTAGACAACCTCCTTGAATGATCATTGCAGAAATTCTCTTGGGCAATCATTACACAACTGACAGTAATTTTCAGAGCAGAGTCGCTCATTGGTCTGCCTACAGAAAAAAATGCTTTACAGTATTGGACAATAAAGTAGCGGTAATGAAATACACGCTTTTGTTGACATTTAATTTTTTTTAGCAATATCCAAAGGCTTCTTTTAACAGCATATATTCGATGATATTAAAATTCGAATATTTTCATCTGCAGAATAGATTCAAAAGTGCTTCAATGCGAACATTTTCATGGAGGCCTTTTAGTATTCTATATTGTTTAGAGTTATATAGTGGCACTAATAAACAAAATATGAGGAAAGTTCAGATGACGTTTAATAGAGTTATGAGATATTTATACTCACTGAGGCGTCGTGTTCATATAACACCGTATGCTAAGCGTTTCTTGGGTTGTAGTTTTAAAAATTATGTAGATTTTAGGTCTTTGATGTTATTTTATAAAATTTTTCGATTGTGTAGTCCTCAATTTCTTTTTAATTCATTTAATTTTTCACATTCCACTCGTAATAAGCAGCTTCTTATTCCTAAAATAACCACACTCATGGGTCGTGCTTTTGTAGTAAGAGTAGCTCGAATTTACAATTTACTACCAAGCCATTTAAAAAGTTTTAAATTATTTCCTGATTCTTACAAAAGGCACATTCTACAACACTTTCAGTCTTTACTGTAAAATTTTGTTTTCAATTAAACTGTGGGCAGCCTTTATTACATACCGATTATCTTATATTTCAAGATTATATTCCGATTAACTTCTAACTTTTGAATTAGTCTTTTCATACTTTTTTTTTTGTCTTCAACGATCATAATGTTATATTATATTATTATATGTCATATTACATTTTTATAAATTTTATATTTAATTTTTATTACGATGAATTGTTGCATATTGTAATTTACTTATAATTGGCCGGAAGGCTTTAAATTACAAGCCAGAAATAAATAAATAAATAAATAGAAATGTTTCTAGCTGGATTGCAATTATAGCAAGGTATTTATCACTAATCGCATGCAAGCTTATTGTACCACAAACAGGTGCAATAAGAATATAATAGCGAAAAGTTCAAAAATATACTTTTCTGCAATTTTCGTCACCTTACATCAACCACCAGAGTTGACCTAGCGAAACTTTTCATATTCGAATTTCCCAGCGTTTTTCCTTTTTCGTAAATTGGTCGAATATCCCACTGTCCTTTGTTACCGACGAAGGAACTGGTTGATTGGTTATGTGCTAACAGACATCAAATGTTGCAATATTTAAATCAGAATTTTAAACATTTTTTAAATATTGAAAATTCTTACATTTTTATACGGTTGTTAATGTCAATAACAATAAAACGAAAGTGGAAGACGGCAACAAAATACAAAGGAACGCAAATGAAATAAAACGCAACCCATTTAGAAAAAACGCCAATATAAGGTCAGATTCCCAAAAAGGGATTGTCTATATGAGGGATGGAGGGCGCGCGGGGCATGTAGATTCAAATCACATGGCAACAATTTGAATCTCGACTTGTTCGATACACCACATTATCGTCATCGTCGTCATCATCATCATCGTCAGCTATTGATGCCTTTGGTGATTCAATACAACATTTCTAGCATAACAAACGGTCATGCGACGAACCACATTAGAATGAGGGATGAGGAAGGGTATTGATAAATGGCGTGATAAGTGTTTCCACTTTATGAAAATTCTCAAATTTAATTTAAGCACGACTTCAATTACGCACTCGGGAATTTGGTTAACCCCAGCCAACATCACCAATCTGTGGCAACACCCTTTTACAAATTTCTTCAATTGCACAATATGTTCCAAGCGATTTATAGCATACAACTGATACCTTAAGTCAGGCCAGAGGGCTCAAAAACAAAACGAAAAGCCAAAGCACAGAATGGATGACAACCAAATGTATTCCAGAAATAAAATAACATTCAACTCAATTTAACCACCCACGATTTAACGGCAGCAGTATTCAAGTGTCTGCTATCCCGCCATCAGCGTAATCCGATGGAGTCCGTGAAGGAGAGAGGCATTCATTGGGATCAAGCAGAGGACAATGGATTTAAGCAACTAACACACTTACATTTCGGATATACCAAGGAGTCTCGCATTGTACATACATACATACGTATCTGAAGCGATTTACGCAAATCGCTGGGATGGCTCCTGATGCTGGTGCTGGTTGATGTTGTAGTCGTTGGCTGTAGCAGTGTTGGTACTTCATTATTGTTGTACATTTTCAACTGATTTAACAATCAATTTAATTTGCTTTAAGCTTAAGGGTTAACCGAGGGGAACGCAATCAGTTTAACATTCCCTTTTTGTTCGTAGGCAGCAGCACAACCAAATGTGAGAATAATTTACGTTAAGTGAATAGAAAAAACATGATGGAAAACACGTTGGGGCGTTCCAAAAATGGAATGGGGTTGGGTGAAAACTATAGAATTGTGTGCAGGTGTAGTTTGCATTTACAGTGAAACGAAATATAATGAAAGGATCAATGCGTTGTTAATTCCATACGCTAGCAATCCAATTATTTTAATTGTTTTAGTTATTTGAAAGTATTTGAAAACTTTATCGCTCAGAACTGAGATTGAACATTGAGTGATTCTATTTTTTTCGGGAAAAATCACCCCACCTCTCCTCCCCCTTTTTTTGGTTTATTTCCGAACAGAGTTATCCCTAAGAAACCATATGTCTAGAATCATTTTCGAGCCTGCGAAATATTTGTCGGAAATACAACCCGGTCC
>JAHXMU010000056.1:327622-392858 GCA_019455685.1 Philornis downsi | reverse complement strand
TCGCAGGGAGCCACATCTGATGAATACGGTGGCTCAGACATGATAACGGTGTTGTTTTTGGCCAAATAATCTCTCACAAGCAAAGATGAGTGAGCAGGTGCATTGTCATGATGCAAAAGCCATGCAAGTTTTCCACAATTCCGGAATTGTTGTATTACTTCAATTTTTTTTTTGTATTACTTCAGGCAAACGTCGCATAACTTCAAAATCATACTCTTTATTTACCGTACGACCTTGTGGTAAGAACTGCATTACGCCATGGTAATTGAAGAAAACAGCGAGGGAAAGCTTGACATTTGATCGAATTTGGCGTGCCGTTTTTGGTCTTGGCTCTCCTGGACTCTTCCGTTGGGACGATTAGGCTTTGGTTTCGATGTCATAGCCATACTCGTATACCTATGATTCGTCACCAGTTATGACCAAGTCCGGTGAATACGGTGGTTGAGGCATGCTTGCAGTTTTATTTTTGGCCAAAAACTTACGCACATGCATTGATGTGTGAGCTGGTGCGTTATCATAGTGCAAAATCCATGACTGGTTTTTCCACAATTCTGTGCGTTTCTGACGAATTGCTTTGCGCAAACGGCGCATACCTTCAAGTAGTATTCCTTATTGACCGTACGACCTTACATACATGTTTCATTCATTACGATATGTTACTGCAGCCTTCTCAAATGGGCCTGATGGTAAAAGAGGACAAATACAATTTTTCGTTTCAACAAATATAATGCAGTTAACAAACGATTTAATGACGAACCCCTTTCTCGACATACGGCATAAGCGAAAAAGTCTGTTCTGGGAGACTGCTAGAGAAAAATGTTCTGAAAAATATACGACCTCATAACCGTTAATGGAAAATATCACCGCTATATGGAACATAATCTGCACGAACTGTACTTAGGCGTACAAAAATATAGCGATTACCTTGGCTCTGACTCTGACGATTGGCGACGCATGAAATGGCGATCAAACCTCTGCTGGAAGGTCTAGAGTTTTGAAACGCGAATAAAAGTTGCTACGACGAATTGGAGAAGGTGCGCGGAAGACCGAAACGCTTAGGATTATTATGTAACAGACAAGAATGTCTATTCTAATTGACCTCTAAGTAAGCTTTGCTCCCTTTAAACCTATACAATCTTTAATGAAATTGCCTTAGAAAAATGTTTCTATTTTATTGGAAAACAATAACATTGCGTATTTCTTAGAAGAAATTTGAAATTTTCCAAAAATTTGTTTTTCTATATACATATTTATATATATATATATATATATATATATATATATATATAATCGTATATACTCATATATATATATATATATATATTTATATATATAATCGTATATGCTCATATATATATATATATATTCAATTAAATGTTTTTAGAATCGACCTTCGCTTTATAGATTGTACGAGTATTTCTAATTTCCAAACAAAAATCCGAAGCAATTGAGACTTATAAGAGCATATCCAGCTGTTTTTATGTGCTGTCTTTTTCAAACTGTTCCAAATGATTTTTTTTATACAATCAATGTTTAGCTTCTGTGCAATCGAAACAGTGATTTCATGACGCCGAACATGACAATTTTCATTCGCTTATTGATGCTTGGCTACCACCATCTTTGATATTAAAATTACCGAAAAAGAATCGACGAAACTAAAATTGCGTCTGGTTGCCTGTTACGGGATCAAGACTATAAACGCTGTTCACATTTTCAGACGCCTTTTATCGAAGAAAACTTTAAAAAATTGGGGTATTTTCACTTTGCTAGTGTTACTCCTCAAACAATACGGAGACAAGTAATCATATCGCTTTCTGAGTAGTTTTATAAGTATGAAATCTTAACGCCATCTAGCGTGACTCGAACGCACTTATACAACGTGAAATACAGCTTTCTAAAGCCATCTGTTGGAAAAATACTGGATTTATTTTGGTTATGTCTCATATTAATGGGATTAATCAACAAACTGATCAGCAAATAATGGATCCTGATAACATTGAAACTCCTAACTATAGGTATATCAGCCACACCTCTTGAAACTGCAGTATAACAAAACCGTACGCCAGTTGAAAATATGAATTGCAAACTCTTACTCTGCGGACTGTTCCCTCTAAAGAAACTACCAGTCAGCTGCAATAGTTCGCTTAATAGTCATCGATTGTTGCTGATATTTTGAAATAAACTGCTTCATGCTTTTCATGGTTTCACTTTAATACATTTGATTGCTGCCCTCTTTGCAATTCTCCGAAACCAACAGACTGCCTGAACTCGAAAAAATACAGGTCCTCCCTCCTTCCCCATCCAACATCATTACGAGTAGGAGTAGGCTATGCTGGTTGTCATGGCAAATGATACAAGTACAATTTCACCTGGTATTTGGTTGGCTAGTCGACAATGTTTTTGTTTTTTCTTCTTCGGTAATGACCTGATAATATCTCCGTTTCTCGAAATCTTCATATGAATTTAAACGAGAATGCTGTAGGTTTATCATTTACTTTTGCCTCATTGTTTTTCTTGCTCTGATTCCACGTACGGTATTAATTTGGATTATATTTATTTTCAGTTAATTAAGAAAAGCTGTCATAAATGACGGATTTCTTTTTATTCGTAGCGTAGGAGGGTATAATTGAATTTATCCTCATTAAAAACGAATCATTTTAATTGGTATTATAACTCGAAGCATATTGTTGTTTCCAAAAAAAAAAATGTATACATACTCGTATATAATATTACTATTAAATTATTTGTTCTGTAAGTAATTTAAGATTTTCGCTATTCTAATAAAAACAAAAGTGGTCACCAACATTTATGTAAAGTTTATTATTACTCTGATTGAAGAAAAAATTCGTATTAATAATCCTTAAGGCGATTTTGGTATCATATCGAAAATTTGAATTTTTATGCAAAAAACTATCCACCATCACATTTGATGTACGCGAGAAATGAACGGTTGACGTTCATATATTGATATTTTTTAAACGAAGCATGTAATTTTGTCAAGTTACTCAAAACTACAGGGTGTTCGTTGGGAAGGTACACTACTTTGTTTTGCCGCCATTTTAGTAAACATTAGTCTTGACAGTTCATATTCGGCAGTCGTAAAGTAGAGATGTGGCAAATTTATTCTGGAAAAATATTCGATAAACCAACGTGTTTTAATCGTTAAAACATTTTATCAAAATCAATCATCAATTACTGTAACGATGAGAAAGTTACGCGAAATTTTTAGGAGAAACAACGTGCCAACAAGACGCACTATTTATCATGTAGTGAATGATTTCGAAGAAAGAGGGTCTGTAGCTGATAGGGCCAAGCATGGACCACAACGTACTGCAAGATCGGCTGAAAACATTACTGATGCTCAAGACAGTGTTTAAAACAATCCATCAACCTCAATTCGATGCCGTGCTCAGGAGCTTGGTCTTCAAACAAGAACTTTGGCCACAATTTTGCACAAGGATTCGCATTTGTTTCCATTTAAGATTCAGTTGACACAAGAGCTTCTTCCACAAGGCCATTTACGCCGCCGTACATATAAAAACAGGATGTTACAGTGCGCCCATAACAACCCCGATTTTCATAAAAAAAATCATAACGAGTGACGAGGCACATTTTCATTTGAATAGATATGTGAATAAACAGAATAGTGGGTTGTGGACAACGGAAAACCGTCAAATTATTCATCAGACTCCTTTGCATTCATTAAAAGTGACAGTCTGGTGTGCAATTTGATCAGGAGGAATCATTGGATCTTACTTTTTTGAAACTGAAAACGGCGTAACGGTGACTGTCAATGGGAAGCGATATCATGATATGATTGAAAATTTTTTATCGCCGCAACTGCATGCTTTGGGCTTGATTAATATGTGGTATCAACAAGACGGTGCCACGTCGCATACAAGCAGGATTACAATGGAATTACTGCGAGACCTCTTTCCACAGCAAGTTATTTCAAGAAATTGTGATCTTGATTGACCTCCACGGTTGCCTGATTTGACTGCTCCGGGGGGATATCTGAAAAGCAACATTTATGCAAACAAACTAGAAACGCTTGAGCAACTCAAACAAAATATTCGTGATGAAATTACTGAAATACCGCGTGAAATGTGTGAGAATATAATGAAAAATGTGCTTAAAAGGGCTCGCATTTGTGATTCTAATAGAGGCGGGCATTTATCTGATATTGTATTCCATACATATCGGTAAAATGTTGGAGCGCTAGGAACATTTCGAACATGAAAGAAATTTCGATTTGATCTGAATAACCGAATGCTGACTTTCAAAGTAAAATTGAAGAACTTTGGTTCTTTGTTCCGTGCTGAGCCTTTCCATCATAAATTTCCCAAATTTAGTTAATTCTGTAAAAAGACGAAAAAAAAGACAAACAAAAAATGCATTCACTGATCAAATCTTAGCGTTACTTATGCGCCACCCTATATACATATATACGACTACAATATATAATTTGTATATGCATAAGTCTTCAATATCGCTCATAATGAAAACATAGAGTGTAAAAGGGGGCCGCACAAAATACAACCTGACTTTGGAGGATGGAGGATTATTGCAAACTAATTCTGTACTTTCATTTCCAGCTGGAATAGTTCAGTATGGTTTTCCTTGCCGCCGTGTTATAAATATCGTAAGTAATTTTCCTATTTCAAGAGTGTTATTCACACATATTCACATTCTCCAATTCGAGAATACTCATTAGCATGCAGGTTGGTTGTGGCTTAATGATGTATTTTCTCCTATGAATCTCTTTTAAATTCCCCTTTTTTTCTTCTTTTTTCACATTTCCCTGAATGTTTGCATAATGAAAACAATTACTAAATAAAATATTTAATAATACCATAGCTGTGGTTATCATCACCATAATATTTTCCAGTTTCCTTGTTGCATTTTCTACAAGGATCGTTGCCAGAAATTTCTTTGGGTGGGATTTTTTCAATCGAAAAAGCGAAAATTTGAAAAATATTCATATATTTGAGAGAAATTGTAAGTGGAATGCTCAAATGCACAACTTTTTCAGAGAAATCAATTTAGCAATTTGCATTCTACGAAAAAATACAGGAAACTGTTCAATAAACCCCAAAATATTAATTATTCGCTCAAATGTCTTTAAAGTGGACCTCCCTACATAAAACGCTTATGCCAACAAATAATCCAATCATAAAAACATATTGACGGAAAAGACTACGGTTTCTGCCGTAAATTACACTGGTTTGAAAAAAAAGTTGAATGCAGAAACGAAGCATGTTTTTAATTAATCCGGGTGCGCTGAATACGAATTGGCAATACTGTAAACCAGTCGATACTGACATTACAATTTCACAATTATTAATTTCACAAAAGCCCACATTCATTCTAAATCTTCACAATAGTAGCGTTTAGGCATGTCAGGGAGATCGTGTGTTACTGGTTCAAGCTATTTTTGCTTCGTGTGTGGTGAATATTTGGTGGGGGAAAAAGGATATGCAATTTGAGGATCATTAAAATATGCATGTTTACAATATTTTGGTATTGCTGTTCGAAACTTGAACAAACCGTGGACACCGACAAAGTTTTACAGTAGCTGCAGAACTGTTTTATACAAGTGGTCAAAATGAAAGAAGATCTATTTCGATTTTTCAATTCCAGTATTTTGGAGAGAGTCAAGTAACCACGGAACCGATTGTTATTTCTGTTTAATAAAAGTTACTGGATTCAATATGAAAAATTTGAATCGAAAAAATATTACTTACGCGAATGTGCCGTCGGTTTCTAAGTTCAAGTCCAAGTCATTCTCAGTGCTACGAGCAGTGAGTCCGAAACATCTTTCACCAGCAATGACAGCAGTTTGTTTCAGGCTGATGAAGAACGCCATTTACTGACTCAAGCTTAGCTGAATGATCTAATTCGGGATTTACATTTAACGAAGCAAGAAAATATTTAAAATGTTGAAATGTTGACAGTGGTATGCTTTAAGTGGAAGTAATGCTCGCTGGAGAAATGAGAACGTGCGAGGTATTAGAAACATTATTGAAAAAAGAGTAGTGCTAAATGCAAAAAGAGCTGTTAATAACCTTAGAAGTGACTCAACAAGCAATTTTATATCATTTAAAATCGTTGGGAATAATCCAAAAGGAAAGAAATAGGACTCCGTATGAACTGGCGACTAGAAATGTTAAACGTAGATTAAGCAGAGCTGTTTACCAGGCACAAACAAAAAGATTTTGTTCATTGTACAGTTACTAGTAATGGAAAAGGAATTCACTAAGACAACACAAAGAAGAGAAGATCATTGGGACCTCAGGATCATGATTCAACACCAAACCAAGTATTATTTATAAAGAGAAAAAAAACCTTATGTTTCATATTTGGTGAGATCAAGTTGATGTTTTGTGTTATGATCAACATAATGAACGAAACTAAATGTACTTTTCTTTCAAACCCAGGTAGCCACCTTATATATACAAGGAATAGAAAAAAAATGGCCAGCATTCCTCCTCAGTTGGCTACGTTGTTGCTCACAACAAACAGGCAAAATTAACAATTGTGCGCTGTGAAAAAAAGGGTAAATAAACTGTTAATTTGTAAATATATATACACTCAGCGAAATTCAATTAAGGGCACTAACTTTTTTTTTAGATTATTTGAACCTTATGCATGTTGGTAAAGTTTCTTATTAAATCATGATTCTAACTATTTTATGCTAAACACAACATTTTTTTCTTATTTTATTTAAATAACAAACTTATAATGCACTACGTTTTACGTTATCAAAAATCAAAAAAGATAACTTCAAAAAGACTCGACAATGTCAATTAATAATGTGTTCATACCCCAGATTCTTGAATTACTTCAAAAATCCGATTTGGCATCGAATCAATCCGTTTTGGAACTCGGCACTTGGCATTTGAGCCCATTCCTTTGATACAGTTTTCTCCCGTTAACATAAACCATAAACGGACCAGATCTCCGGATTTAAATCCGGAGATCGAGCTGGCCATGGCATAGTGGTAATTTCTTTGTCTTGAAACTAGGTTCGACTAGGCCGCGAAACTTATATGGCCACAGTATCCTGCTGAAAATCGTATCGCTAGATGGTTCTTCATCCAAAAAGTTCACAAAAACATTCTCCAACAAATTTATGTAGCCTTCTGAATTCAAATGCACGGAAATTTTGCATATTGGGGTTTGATTGTAGCAGCTAAATGCATCCAAATTAAACTTTTTCTCATTTGAGAAAATCACCTTTTTCCATTTTTCCGACCATGACATGTGCTCATTTGGAAATTTCAGCCGAGCCACTTTGTATCCGTTTGATAGAGCCAGTTTAGACACCATTTTTTTCCAAATTAAATAGTAGCTAGTTGCCAGCATTTGCTGGACACATCGCTTGGTTTTTGGTTTCGTTTATTTATGATACAATTTTTGAAGCCTTTAAAAGTTTTTTAAGTCCTGCGCGTATAATAGCGGCTTCATCTCGTGGTGCCACTTTCTGATTATTAGGAATTTTTATATTTTTGTTGTAATTTTCCTTCAGTTTTACTACATTATCTACAACAGTAGCAGAGAGTTGTAGTTTGCGTGCAATTTTTCGGCATCCTTGTATGCAAGGACTTGCGCGACTTCTGCGCTGGGCAGCGTCTTTTTATATGAAAAATCAATGTAATTAAAAAAAAAAAAAAAAAAAAAAAATTGTTCTTCGAAAGAGAGAAAAATTGTTTCAAGACTAATAGAATTGGTCGCTATTTTTTGTAAAAAAATACTTTAAAGCCTAAAAAGCTCGTCGAAACTCGTGGAAGACATAAGAAAACTTCAAAAACAACAGATATCCGTATTTTAACATTTGCGAAGAAGGACCCGTTTATGTCTTCAAGAGCGATTTCAGCAGTAATTGGAAATGTCATTTCATTTCATCGCGAACGGTTCGTCGTAGGCTACAAGAAGCACATTTACCAGGACGGATAGCCAAAAGAGTTCCTTTGCTTAGACAAAAAATTTTAAAGGCTAGATTGGCGTTTGCAAGAAGTCATTCCAATTGGTCCGGAGGAGACGGTGAAGAAAACTGGCAAAACGTTTTGTGGAGCGATGAAATAAAAATTAATGTATTTGGAAACGACTACGCCCGAAATGTTCGACGCCCTAAGGGTAAAGAATTCCATGTTCGCTTTACAAAGAAGACGGTCAAGCATAGGGGCGGCAATATTATGGTCTGGCGTTGTTTTTCGTGGTATGGTGTCGGTCCGATACATCGAATTATTAACAAAGATATTTTGGAAAATACGATGTGGAATCATGCTCTGGAAAGTATGCCTCTTAGATGGACATTCCAGCAGAATAACGTTCCGAAGCATACTTCTGAGTTGGATAAGGATTGGTTCCAAAATAATAATCTTGACTGGCCAAGTCAATATCCGGACTTAAATCCAATCGAAAATCTTTGGGGAGAGTTAAAACAAAGAATTGGAAAGGAGGTTCTTAAAAATAAGTATCAACTATGGAATTTTCTTAAAAAAAAAACTTGGTATGAAATTCCAGTAGAAACCTGCAGGAAGCTTATTGTCAGCAAGCCAAAAAGAGTCAACAAAATAATTGAAAATAAAAATGGATATAACGGCTTTTAACGAAAGAAGAGCCTCAGCCAATCTAGCAGAACAAACTTAATTTTTTTACTTTTTTGTTTATTTTAACTAAATGTACTTATTATTTTGTCCAATATCTTTTGATTAATTTCTTACTTTTTGAAAAATACTTAATTTATTTGTTGTTTTATGTTATTGTTTTAGAATTTATTTTATTTCTAATGTTATAACAAAAGAAATTAGTATTTGTTTTTTCTTTGAATTTAAATAATTGTCTACGAGCCTTTAAAAAAACTGTTGGCAAGACATAGCAAAATAGAAAAGAAGAATGTTCCGCTGTTCGAAAATACAGTTTTATCTGCAAAAATACAATTGCCTTTAATCGAATTTCGCTGAGTGTATTTACATATACAATACATACATACATATTGTAAATATATATGTACATATCGCATACATATATTGCTGGCAACACTGCAGTAGTTCAACTTTGTTAATAAAAGTTTAAACTTACTTACAGAGGTGGCTGTGGCTACTCAGAAGATTATAATGGCAATACGGCGGAATGTTAGTGCTGAGCCTGCACTGCACTGCAGTTGGTAGAAATTTGAGCAGGGCGCAACTGCTCAACTACACGTGTAGTTATTTGTGTTATTTTTCTTTAATGCATTTCGTCAATGGGTTTCATAATGTTCGTTTAATTATACAAATTTTTCAAAATTGATACGGGAACTGTATTTATTGAAATTTTTCCTTTTTTCACATAAAACGCACTGAGCTAAAATTATGAAACCGACAATATTGTTTCACTGAAATAATTGCAACACAAATTACTTTCAGCTCCTGATGAGAACCACAGATTTACGGAAGACGCAAATACAGTAATATGCCGGAGCGACTTTATCCATGTTATGGACGGAGGAATAACAATAACGGAAAAATACGAGCATAAATGTGCAACTTTTAAATAATTGGTGTGATTTGTATGGAAAAACATTCTTAAAATATAGAAGAGTTTAAGTTGAAAGTTTAAGTTTGAGTACCTAAAATGTTCAAGCCTAACATTAGCTGCGCAGTGAACATTCAAATTTGGCTACCACAAACATCCAAATTTGTTGACGGCCGCGTTCTAGTTCGCCGGTTTGAATAATTTAAGCAGCAACGAATTCTATTGCAAAATACCTACAAACGGAGTCAATATATGCTTTATAAAATATTGCAAGACAGAATTCTAAACCGTCTTTTTTACTTTACTTTTTTACGTTCAAATTTTTGAAACTATTTAAAAAATATCTCGAAAGTTAATCTATGTTCTACAAAATATAAAATTAAACTAAAGCAAGTGGCAGGCGTTATAAGTTCGATCGTGTCGAAACTTATACACCCACCAAAATGGAATGCGTCCCACAAAGGCGCTGATGTTATACCGTTTCATCACCAGATAAGCAAGACCGTCAAAAACTATATTTCCCCTATTATTTCCTATTTATATTTTAAATCAGAAGATCTTGGGGGCCAACTCACAGGGAAAATCGAGAGATATGCTGCTCACCAAATTCATCCCTCAACATATCCATTGTCCTGATGAAACGACATGCCAACCAAGTTCAACTCTGCCAATTGGGGCAAAAAAAAAATCGCGTATCACGGCTCGATATCGTTCGCCGTTGACGGTAACGTTTCTGCACGGTTGTCTTTGGAGAAAAATGGATGCCACCAGCCCATAAACCACACCAGACTGTCGATTTTTCGGGATGCACCGGTAATTCATGTATGGCATGTGGCTGTTCATCACTCCAGATGCGACAGTTTTGCTTGTGTACGTATCCATTCAGCGAGGAATGAGCCTCATCGCTGAACACAATTTTTCGATAAAACAGCGGATTTTCATTGAGCTTTTCTACGGCCCAATCACCAAAAATTAGTAGTTGTGATAGGTCATTCGGCTTCAATTCTTACACGAGTTGAATTTTATATTCTTTCAAACCCAAATCGACGTGTAAAATTTTTCTTGTGGTTGAGTAACACATGCCCAATCGCATAGAACGGCGACGAACTGGCACTTCATGATCGTCATTAACACTGGTCGCTACGGCTGCAAAATTTTCTTCGGTATGCACTCTACGCATGCGAGTCAATAGTTTTATGTCCAACAATGTAAATTCGGTGCGAAATTTTGAGATAACAGCACGAATTATTGATTCAACAGGTCGATTATGACGACCATAAAATGGTCGTATCAAACGATGCACATTTGTCACAGAGCATGAATTTTGATAATAAATTTCAACGATTTGCAATCGTTGCTTGTTTGTTAGTCTTTCCATGATGAAATGGCAGAGTATACTGTATACTTTTCACTTTAACAAAAGACGTTTGGACGCCATTACCAACAAGTGCTGCCAACCTGAAAAACTTAAACCTTAAAAAAGCACCCTTATTATTGTATCATTTTCGCTGGTTAATGTATTTTGAAAAATTCTCAAGAATAGTATATCTTGTAAAATTTTTACGTATTTTTATACCATGTACAGACTACCATCAAAATATGTCAAATTTTTAAAATTTAGTTCGTAATTTGGTCTTTTATGCAGCTTCCTCACTATGATTTGACTAAAAGATATTATGTATTATTCAATTATGAAAAGGGCGTGTTATTACCTGTTTTTTTATTCTATGCATTGACCAGACTGTGTTCAATAAATTCTGCTATGCTGTGAACTATTGATGGTCGCCTCATAACTTACTAGAGGTACGACCACGTTTAAACTCATTCATAACTCGCAGACTATAATAATTACCACAGGAAAATCATCTGGCATAAACTTGACTTCAATTAGTGTCATTTTTTGACACAAAGTACGAGTACAATCAATTTGTTGGGGTTTTCTATATTTTCTTATCTTTCATTAGACTTCGCAGGAACTTTTTGTTTAATCTTTTCATTAAATAAATCTTAAGATTAAACTTTGTTTGAATTTTCATTTAAATTCAACACCAAATAAACAACGACAAAACAACTCTTACTCACCATTTGTGTTAGTCGCACAATCAGCTGAAGTGGATGACGACTGGTCACCAGAGCTGGTAACTACAATGCTACTGCCCGAGCTGAGACTAGCGTTATTCGAACTACAACTACCACTGCCACCGGCACCATCATCTGCGGTTGCGGTGGCCATTGATGTTCCATTTGATGTGTCCGTTGCCGTAGGGGTTGTTGGGGCACGTGCCAGATTTTCGGGATTTATCTGTATGGAGCCCAAGTTAATGCGTTGCAAATTCCCTGCAGCCTGGATACGCACACCTATGGGTGGCTGGCGCCAACCTCGGGCGAACAAGGCTCTACGTACCATGCCCAACGCCCCGCCGACATTCTGTCCGGCATAGTGTTGTAACAGACCGCCAACGAATGGCAGCTGCTGTGGTTGCCCGTGCGGCTGTTGTCCACCTATAGGAGGAGGATGTTGGTGCATTGGCACCAGGCGGAAGATGCGATTTGCCACAAATGTACCCGGTGGCTGCTGGTGCTGTTGCTGTTGACCACCAACACCGCCGCCACCGCCACCGCGGTTAAGTGCCCCTTGTTGCTGTTGTTGTTGCGGTTGCTGTTGTATAATGCCGGCAACAATATTTCCGCCGCCGCCACCATCGTTTTGATTACGTGTTAATATGAGTACTTGGGCCTGTTGCATAATTACGGGCAGCTCGTAATGATGAAAGAAATACAGCATCGAGTGCTGGCCGTTTATAGCGGTATGAAATGAAACGAAAGAGAAAATAAATTCATTAAAATAGAAATGAAAATCGGTCACATAATTTCAGCCTCTAGCTGAGGTCAGGAAATCTATGAAAGGATCTATATGTAATTACAAAACTCTTTATTTCTATCGGAATAACCATGATGGGCAACTTCGTTGCATAGTGGCTTGGGGGACATGTGGCAGAAATGTGGTTTTTAATGAGTGTGAAGAATTCGCGAATATCAAATGTAACTGCTAACCAACGGTGAGATACATAAATGAATTCTACAGGGTGGCGCACCAATTGCAATACAATAAGAAATTCAAATAACTTTTTTTAAATCAATGTATTTCATAGATTTTTTTATTGTATAGAAAATTTAATTTTATTTTATATAACTATTTGGTTTTGAAGATGATAGACTGTGAATGACCTCCATGCTCATTCATTCATATGCGACACCTGATCAGAAAGTTATTCATTGCGGGATCGCCTCAATTATTCTTTTAATGGACTCTTTCAATTCAGTCAAATTCCATGGTTTCGTTTTGTACACCCATAAAAAAAAGTCTCTTGCAGTCAGGGAGTCAGCGGAAATTGGATTATCTAGATATTCATTTGTTCGGGAATCTTCATTGGACCTCCGCCATAACTTTCCTGGCTATGTGTGTAGTTTCTCTATCTTGCTGGAACCAAACGCTGTTGAAATGAATACGTCTTCAGCGCATTTTTTGGTAAAAAATCCTTCAACATCTTTAAATAACGGTCCCCATTGATATTTGACAGTAGCACGATTCGTGCTCCACCCTGTATTTTATTTTATTGCACAATATTTGTTTATACATTTCAATAATGGTTAGCAGTGATTAAATTGCTGGGAAGAAATTAGAAGAAATTGTTTGTTGGCAGCAGCAAAATTAAATCAAGATGTTCATACAAAATGTTACTGCAGCCGTCTCAAATCTTATGAGGTATCCTCATAAAAATCGGTTTAAAGAGAAATGACCCTACAATTTCTTGATGAGTTCAACGGCAACCAGTCCTAAACTAAGAAATATTTCTCCTCAAATATAACGACGAAATCAACACGATTAGAATCGAAGCCAAATGAAATCAAAAGCAATCTTATATTGGGTCGACAAGAAAGTAATTTTGGTTTTTTTTGTCCAGCTCAACCTGAGCAGTCGACTAAATACAGTTGACGAGTTCAAAACCAAAACCATTATCGAGTCGAAACGACGCGTTTCTGTTCGAGAAGTAGCGGGAATTCTGAAGGTGCCGCACACGGCCACTGATACTCATCTGAAGCGGCTTAGACTCGTCAAAAGTTTCGAAATTGGGGTCCCACATGAGCTAAGGAAATACAGGAAATACGCTTAAATGCCACCGAATTGATCCCTTTTTGATGGTGATCCAAGCAATATGAATGCGCTCAAACTTCAACAAAAACCGAATGCAACAAAAAATACGGTTGTTGAATGTTCAAAAAATACGGTGAATTATAATTTTTCTCAAAAAATATTTACTTATTCATCAAATTCCATTTCATCTCCTTCAAAGTAGTCCCCCTCAGATATAATACACTTGTGCTAGCGTTTCTTCCAATCCTCGAAGCAGTTCAGATATGTACTTTTTAGTATGTCCTTGAGCTCTCTCAGCGATTCGGTTTTTATCTCCTCAATCATCGCAAAACGCCGCCCTTTAATGGGTTTCTTTAATCTTGGGAGCAGGAAAAAGTCGCAGGGGGCCACATCTGTTGAATATGGTGGCTGAGACATGATAACGGTGTTGTTTTTGGCCAAATAATCTGTCAAAAGCAAAAATAAGTGAGCAGATGCATTATCATGATGCAAAAACCATGAATTTTTTTCCACAATTCCGGGCGTTTTTTTGTATTGATTAACGCAAACGGCGCATAACTTCAGGGTAATACTCCTTATTCACCGTACGCCCTTGTGGTAAGAACTCCTGATGCACTGCGCCATGGTAGTCGAAGAAAACAGTGAGCAAAACCTTGCCATTTGGTCAAACTTGACGTACCTTTTTTTGGTTTTGGCTCTCCTGGACTCTTCAATTGGGAAAATTGGGCTTTGCTTTTAAGCATAGATTTGCTTAAAAGGGTCATAACTGGTGATGAAGTAAAGCTATGCTCATGCGACGTTGTTTTTAGTCAAAATTCAGCAATTTTGGAACGAACATCGCTGCCACACCCTTTAATGCCAAAATTTCCGAAAAGATTGCATGATATGAGCCAACCAATATGCCGACATTCTCAGCAACTTCTCTAATTGTGATTCGACAATTCTCCATAACAATTTTCTCCACTTTCTCAACATTTTTATCGGTTGTTGATGTGCTGGGGCGTCCAGGGCGAGCGTTGTCATTCACGTCTTCTCGACCTTCTGTGAAAAGCTTGTACCACTTGTACACTTTCTTTTGACTCAGAGTACTCTCACCGTATGCCACTGTCAGCATTTGATATGCCGACATCCTCAGCAACTTCTATAATTGTGATTCGACGATTCTCCATAACAATTTTCTCCACTTTCCCAACATTTTTATCGGTTGTTGATGTGCTGGGCGTTCAGGACGAGCGTCGTCATTCACATCTTCTCGACCTTCTGTGAAAAGCTTGTACCACTTGTAAACATTTTTTTGACTCAGAGTACTCTCACCGTATGCCACTGTCAATATTTCAAGTGTTTTTGAGCACTTAATTCCATTTTTTACACAAAGTTTGATGCAATTTCTTTGATCCATTTTTTCGATAGCGAAAATCGTCGAACACGCAAAACACTTGTCTTATTTATGCCTATCGCAAACAAACTAAACATGCAACATATCTTCGAGACGAGTGTACCAACATAAACAAAAATAATAATCGAAAGTCGAATGTACGTAGCCCGCGAAATTTGAAAATTTACCATATTTTTTGAACACACACACTACTTTAAAGGAACCATACCATAAACTCTGGAGTATACTGATAATGCCAAAATATATTCCAATATTTTCAATAATCTTCTTATTCACCACCTTAAACATTAATAGTTTAATTGATGTGTGTTTCAGAGATTGTTCTAAAGCTGACTACAATCAGTCTTATATGCTCTCTCCGTCGCTTTGTCGTTACCAAAATCTCAAAACAAAATTTCAGTTGTTATTGTGAATTCAAACGAACTTCTTCATTTAGTAAGCTTCCATCCGCACAAATTGCCTAAGTTCAAATAAAGGAAATATATTGTTCAGTTCTTGGTATTTTCTTTTTCTTTGTATTTTTTTTTTCTGGGTAAACAATTCGTGAGAAATATTATAAATTTTCTTTGTGGTATTTCTGGCTCACACAATTGTAAACCAAAAGTCATCTTTCGTTCCAGGAAACATAAAAGTTCCTTAGTTAATTTCAGTACATTTTCAGTATTGGCAAGGGTGCAATTTTCCACAACGACTAAAGCTTGAATGCGAAGAGATGCCACATTGACTTTATAGTAATTCCGATGTTCACTTATTCCGTAATTTACAGAATTTTTTGATTGGAAAACAGAGTTGTACTGCTACTTTGCTTAGAAGGATTGCTTAGAAGGATTGTCTAAAAGTCGTCTGCTCCCTTGGAGGGCGATGCATTTTCATTCACTATACTGATTACAATGCAGTTTAATGAGAGGTACAAATCTGGAAATATGTAACTTAAATAAGCTAATTTGTATGGGAGACACCAGAAAGGGCGTGGCCATTCCGTCAGTTTTTCTCATATTTTACCTGGTAATATAACGTAATATAATTGACAAGAACTTAAGTAACTTCAAGCTATCAATTTGGGATTACAGTGGAAAATCGAACATTGGTGAGGCAGTGTATCAATGTACTCAATTTTCAATTTGAGACTGCTTTGGGAACAAATTTGATTATATTTAGTACAACTAAATTTATGGGTTGAATTGTTAATCGATAATTTCGGATATTTTGGACTTGAATCTCGTTAGAGGTTGACTGATTGTCGCCTGGGACGCTCAACGTTTCAATTCGTTTTTGGCCATCTTTGAACTGTTTACGCCACATGTACACATTTTTTCCGACAAAGTCTGTTAATCGAAGTCTTTCTGCAATACCGTAAAATCAAAATATTCTATTTAGAATTTGATGCAACTTCTTTGCTTAACGAAATCACACAGTGTAAAAATCGACGAAAGCACCTGTTTCGACGTAAAAAACAAAGCATAGTTAAAGCTTTAATGACATTATGATGTGAAATTTGAAACAGATGTCTATCTCTAGCTGTGAAACAAATAAATAAATTTCTGAAAATTTATCTTATTTTTTTCATACAGTAGCACTCTTAGTGGTTTCAAAACCTCTGGTCTGGCAAGGCTGTCAGCTGTTAAATACCTGTCATCTAAAGTGTCATTTATTTAGTGAAAGATTTGTCATTTACCAATATGGATCATTTAACAACTGAAGAACGCGTAAAATAATTAAAACTTACTACAAAAATAATGATTCAAACGTGGGCAATTTTCGTGCCTTTATAGAGTGATTGTAGGTCGTCATAATCGATCTACTATGCAAGAAATTGGCAAGATTATATAGAATTTAATACAATATTAATTGTATTTCAATACAATTGTATTTCAGACACTTTCCAGAATTCAAATTACCCTTCTTCAGTCGTTGGAAAACATAAAAAGAAAACGGATTCGCGGCAAGAACTGGCGTCTTTTGAGGAATATATGTTTGAAATATGTTTTGATGATTGGATAATTCGTTGGCATAAATATATTATTCCAGAAGCGGCCCACTTTGAAGACGATGTAATAAATTTTTATAAATAATAAATATTTCATGTTTTATTGTACTTTTTCAACAAAATGTAAATTAGCCAATTTATTTATCCCGTGAAAATTCGAATTGAAAATTTAAATCTTGTTAATTACAATATATTGGTTGAAGAGACGCTGAAATCCGCCTGTGAAGGATTAAACCACAGGCATCAAGTATTCTATAACAGTCGCATTCTGATTGCTCCCTTACCAGTTGACTGGCCAAAAAAAAAAATATAAAGGTTACCTATATAAACTAATATTTAACGATATTGCAGCAGAAACGAAGTTTGTTCGAAAAATAAGGTGAATTTTCAAATTTCGCGGGCTACGTGCATTCCACTTTCGACTACCATTTTTTTTTTTTTATGTTGGTACACTCGTCTCGAAGATATGTTGACGGTTTTATCTATATAGCATGTTTAGTTTGTTTGTGAGAGGCATAAATAAGACAAGTCTTTTACGTGTTCGGTGATTTTCTGCTAAATAAATGGATGAAAGAAGTTGCATCAAATTTTATGCAAAAAATGGAATTAAGTGCTCAAAAACACTTGAAATGTTAACAGTAGCATACAGTGACAGTACTCTGTGTCAACAAAATGTTTACAAGTGGTACAAGCTTGTCACAAAAGGTCGAGAAGATGTGAATAACGACGCTCGCTCTGCTCGCCCAGCACATCAAGCACCGATGAAAATGTTGAGAAAGTAAAGAAAATTATTATGGAGAATCGTCGAATCACAACTAGAGAAGTTGCTGAGGAATGTCGGCTTATCGGTTGGCTCATGTCATGCAATCTTTTCCGAAATTTTGGGCATGAAGCGTGTGCCAGCGAAGTTCGTTCCAAAATTGCTGAATATTGACCAAAAACAACGTCGCATGAGCATCGCTCAGAAATTGTTGAATGATGTCAACGATGATCCAGATTTGCTTGAAAGGGTCATAACTAGCCATGAAGCATGGGTTTATGGTTATGACATCGAAACCAAAGTCCAATCGTAGACAATGGAAATCTCTTTTCGGAAATTTTGGACATAAAGCGTGTGGCAGCGAAGTTCGTTCCAAAATTGCTGAATTTTGACCAAAAACAACGTCGCATGAGTTGGATGACGTCAACGATGATCCAGATTTGCTTAAAAGGGTCATAACTGCTGACGAATCATGGCTATATGGTTATGACATCGAAATCAAAGTCCAATCGTCCCAATGGAAGAGTTCAGAAGAGCCAAGACCAAAAAAAGCACACCAAGTTCGATCAAATGTCGAGGTTTTGCTTACTGTTTTCTTCGATTACCATGGCGTAGTGCATCAGGAGTTCTTACCACAAGGTCGTACGGTGAATAAGAAGTATTACCCTGAAGTTATGCGCCTTTTGCGTGAAGCAATACGAAAAACGTCCGAAATTCTGGAAAAACAATGGCTTTTGCATCATGATAATCCACCTGCCTTTGCTTGTGAGAGATTACTTGGCCAAGAACAACTACGTTATCATGCCTTAGCTACCGTATTCACCAGATGTGGCCCCTGCGACGTTTTCCTGTTCCCCGGATTGCAGAGAAACATGAAAGGACGACGTTTTGCGACGATTGAGGAGATAAAAACCAAATCGCCGAACACGCAAAACACTTGGCTTATTTATTCCTCTCACAAACAAACTAAACATGCTATATGGATAAAACGTCAACATATCTTGGAGACGAGTGTACCGACATAAAAAAAAATAATAATCGAAAGTCGAAGGTACGTAGCCAGCGAAATTTAAAAATTTGCCATAGTTTTTGAACACACTTCGTATTTCTTTTTGCAAAGTTGAATTGGTAATATTGAGCGTGAGTGTATATTTAAGCATACAACGCCGCATGTCTCGGACATTTAGTTTTAAAAATTGACTTCTTATTATTGTAACTATTTCCCTCTTTTTCCCCATTTTTGTTTTATTTTTTTTTTTTTTTTTTTTTTTTTTTTTGGCAAAAGGTTATATTTTGTTCTTTTGACAAAACAAAAGCATTCAACTGTCAAAAACAAAAGTCGATGTCAAATTATCAACTTTTTGGTACAAAAACTCGATTGATCGATTAGTTGATATTGGTTGTATAGAAATAACACTAATTGTTGCATTGTAAAATTAATACATCATGTATAGTAATAGAAAGTTTGCAAATCAAATGTCATCGTTGTCAAATTTTTAACCAGTAACTGTTAATGACAGCAAATTTTATTCCCTAGATCGAATTTGTATTGAGCTTGACAATATGTCATTGAAACATCCACCCAATTGAGGCAAAATCTAAACTTTTACAATTTTGATACTTTGTTTATTAGCGCCAACAGTTTCTATTCACTGTGATTATCAACACAAAAAAAAATAAATAAATAAATAATCAAAATAATGCAAATAACTTTCCAATAAAATAACACCCCATGCAATGAAGAAATTATAGACATTTCCCATCTAAAACGCACATCTAACACATCACACTGTCAACCCCAGCCATCAACCATTTGCAAAAAAAAAATTGCTTCTAGTTCAGTGTTTCGATTTGACGCATTCCAGTTCATTGAATATATTTTCCATCACGCCCTCAATTTCTAGGCACACACAGACATGCAAAGCAAATACTAATCCTACCTGCCACTATCATTCAGGGCTGATAATGATGTCTCTTTTTCTTTATCCTTGTTTATTTGGAATTTCGTTTGCTTGCTATTTATTTTGTTTGTAATTCACCTGTTTGTGTCAGATTCATTAATATGAGATATCAATGAAAATAGGCAGAGAGATGGATATGAATATTCTCATCATTCTCGTCATCATTGCAACTGCTAGTATATCCCATATGACGGTAGATATTATTATCATCCTCATCAATGTCAGACTCAATAGCAGCCATATCTCGTCGACACATTGTATAGATTATGTAGTTATAAAGGGTGTCCCAACAAGAATGAGAAAGATTTAAATTTGACGCCATTCGAAGTGCCATTGTTTGGCGTTTGAACAATTTTTATTGTTTGCTAGTAGAAGGTACGAGGTTAGTAAAAATGGAGCGCTACACGAATGAACAACGCATTCTCATTGTGAAATTGTTTTACCAAAATGATGACAGTTTTGCGGCTACAGTTCGCAAATTACGATCAATTTGGGGTCACAATAATGCTCCAAAAGAGTCAACTATGAAGAGATTAATGGATAAATTTGCCAAAGCTGGATCTATTAGCGATGTAAAGACAACAACGCGCCTTCGACCAAGTCGATCGACCGAAAATGTCGCAGATGTACGTGATGATGTCGCTCAAACTCCATCCACCTCAATTCGACACCGAGCTCAGCAAATTGGTGTCTCCAAATCCACTATGCAGTGAATTTTGACGAAAGATTTGCATCTTAATGCATACAAAGTTCGATTGACTCAGGAACTGAAGCCAGCTGACCATGGACAGCGAAGGGAGTTCGTTAATTGGGTATTGGAGAGACAACATGAAAATGCCGATTTTGCCGATAAAATCATCTTCAGTAACGAAGCCCATTTCCATCTTGATGGCTTCGTCAATAGGCAGAATTGTCGCATTTGGGGTGAGGAAAATTCTCGAGTGATTCACGAGAAGCAAATGCATCCTCAACGTCCCACTGAGTGGTGTGGATTTTGGACTGGAGGAATCATTGGACCTTTTTTATGAAAATAGGGCATGTCAAGCGCAAACAGTCAATGAAATGATAACCAATTTTTTCGTGCCTAGAATTGAAGAAATTAATGTGGAGGGCATGTGGTTTCAGCAAGATGGCGCCACATGTCATACAGCCAAAGAAACAATTCAATTGCTGCATCAGTCATTTAAATCTTGCGTTTTCGTTTGGGCACCCTTTACATGCGGACAGACACATGTATACTAATCCTTACATATATGTTTGTATACATACGACTACATACTCATACATACGCAGACTTACATGATATTTTTTGTTAAATGTGGACCAATAAAATAACAAATGTCGACGAGTATACTTAGGTGAGATATCGGATGTGTAAGAGGCATTTTAGAGTTGCCCAAAGGTTATTTATCGATTTACGACTCGGATCATTATGCGGTAGCAAGAAAGGTATGCGCGGGATTGAGCAGAGCGAGAAATGAACGTAACCAAGCATAAACAAAGCTTGACATATCTAAGCTATATATTCCCGAAATAGTCACAATATAGTTGTGTAAAATGCTGTTTTTTAAACAACTTACTACTACATACTATTACTAGTTATTGCCTATTAAATGCTATACAATTTTGAATTTTTAATATAATGAAATATAATATATATATATATAAATTAAATGTATCTAATTAAATAAATTTGTAAAACCAACGGATACATTCTTTACTACTGTGAATTTGTTAAACTTCTTTACCACAATCATGCTAAACTACTTCTATTGTGAATTACATTTAGAATATTTCGAAGATACAAAAACACAAAACTATATAAAATGAAAAGATGCAGAAGCTTTTGACCATCGAACATACCGTTAGTAGGTAAAATCAGACATACTGACCGGTTTACAACTTCACTTGCAATCTACAGGCGAAACGCCGAGCATCCAAATAAACCCCCTTATTGGATAAAACTCTAATTCTGTTTTTTTTTTTTTTTATTTTTTTCCTCTCTCTTCTGATCAAATAATTATAAAATTGCAATTTCTCATATTTTCTGAGAAATTACAATGTTGCATATCAGAGTGTAAATTATATGTACACACTACTTACACATCTTTGGAGAACTTAATTCTTTGATCTATTACTCAACTTACCAATCGAGTGCAATATTTCATCTATTGCACATTCCACTACCTGCTCTCTTTAAATAAAAGAGTAAATTCTTTGTATGGTCCTTCGAGCCGGATTTTCAAGCACTTCAATGATATATAGTTCATACAAAAAATCCAACTTTCCGACTTCAAATATCATCAAATCAAATATCTGGCCACTTCGACCACTTCTTTGGGGATAATTCGTGTAAACACTGTCCTTGACGTAACCCCACAGAAAAATGTGTAACAGCCTCAAATAGCATGATCTTGGGAGCCAATTGGTGAAATCCCGCTTTTTGGAAACTTTTCAAAGTTCTATATAATGTTGACTGTTTTATTTGTTTTTTCTGGTGCTTCGCTCTCGGAATTCTTGCCAAAAGGTCAATGCGTTTTAAAGAGCAATTTGTGGAAAAAGCCGGATTTGTGGAAGGAAAACTCATGGATTTTGAAACACGAAAACGCATAATCACAGATGGCTACTATTGTGAATGAATTTCTGGCCAAAATCTCAACAAATAACATTCGTAAGGGTCATGGAACGATAGAACAGAAAAAACATTTGGAGATCGGAAATATTGCTCAGCTCTCTTTATAGACATCTCCCCAAGCATTTGATAAAGTCTGGCATGAAGGCCACAAAATAGACTCTTTTCTACCGACAAATACCCAAATACCCATAGCTGCTAGAGAGCTATCTAAAGGATCGATATTTTGTAGCAAAATCGAAGGACTCTGTTTCAACTTAAACAAAAGTTTCAGAAAGAGTTCCGCAAAGCAGTATACTAGGCCCTATACTATATACCATCTACACCTCTGACATGCCTGTTTATTCCCTAATTCAAACCTCAACTTTTGCTGATGACACTGCATTCATGAGCATTAGCACTTGCCCATTAATGGCTTCTAGACAACTGCAGTCTCCTATACATACATTAAAATCTTGGCTCGAAAAGTGGAAGATAAAAGTAAATGCCACTAAGAGTGTACAGGTTTCATTCTCTCTTAGACAGAACAATCGCCCAGCCCTCACTATTCACGGTAGTATAGGGTGGCGCAATAGAATGTGCATATGAAATAGATTAAAAAATAAATACAAAAGGTATGGTTAAAATAAATCTAAGGCATTGTGGAATAATAAATGGAGTTTATTTTTTAAAAATAACACCATCTAAATGGTGGTCCTCTCTACGACGGCACTCCTCTAACCGCAAACGAAAATTATTGAAAACTTTCTTCAGTAATACTGGTGTAATGGTTGCCATTTCACCACGGATATTCTCCTTGAGCTGAACGATGTTTCTTGGATTATTACTGTAGACTTTGTGTTTGAGGTATCCCCACAAAAAAAAGTCAAGAGGCGTCAAGTCTGGACTACGTGGGGGCCATGGGATACCACCTCTTTTCGAAATCAGTCTGCCAGGGAACATCTGCTTTACCACCGCCATGGAGTCATTTGATGTGTGACAGATAGCTCCATCTTGTTGGAACCAAGTTCTGGAATTCACTATTCTTGAACTTTCAATTTCTGGAACCAAAAACCCGTCCAACATCTCAACATAGCGTTCCGTATTAACCGTGACGTTTTGGCCCCGCGCATTTTCGAAGAAAAAAGGACCAATTATTCCTCTGCAAGAGATTGTTGCCCATACTGTCACTTTAGGACTATGCAATGGTTTCTGATGTTTGATTTTGGGATTTTCACTGTTCCAGTAACGACAATTTTGACGGTTTACGAACCCTTTCATAAGGAAATGAGCCTCGTCAAAGAAAAGGATATTGTCAAAATTGGAAAATCGATTAAGCATTTCATTAGCAAATGCGAGCCTTGCTGTGAAGTCAGACTCTTTCAATTTTTGTATTAATTGCAGCTTATATGGATGCAGTTTAAGATCCAATGTTAAAATTCGTTGCAAACTTCGTCGCGATAACTGTAAGACAGACGATCTCTTGCGAGTCGATATTTGTGAATTTCCTGTCCATAACTCTCCCAACATTGTCTTCGGTCCTAGATGTTCTTGGGCGACCATTTGTTTGTGGTTTAAATGTTGAACCGGTCTCTTCAAAACGCTTTACCCATATTTTAATTAAATTAGCACTCGGAGCTTCACTAATTCGCCATGGTCCATATTCAGCACAATATAGTCGCCTAGTAGCAATATATGAACGAGAGTTCTCGTAAAATGAGCGCACGCAAAATGCGTGACGCTTCCCGTCGAAGTGATTCATAGCGACTAAAACTCCATGAGCCCGCCAACCCAACGATGTAGGTGGATGAAAGGAAAAAAATATCATCGATCAACAGACATATTAGCCTGATATGGATTTAGCCGCGAAAACTAAAGAAAAGCCGTTTGAAAACTTTTATGATGATCAAATTATTCGTCGGCAAAAATGTATTTTCTTCGTTAGGAGTATACATTTGAATAGATAATATTTTATGTTTTCTTAGACAATTCACGGTACTTCTTTTGATAGAATATAAATGAATGATTCGATAAATCAATTTGTCTATATCTAATCTGATCCAATTAGATATAGTCATATTTTATATCGTATAATATTTAGATAGATCTGCTACTACTACCAGATCCAAAATGATCTAAACTTTTTTGCATAGGTATTGTCTATCGAACAATATATATCGATCGTAGCTCACCTAAGCGAGAAGCAGGTAGCTCCAGAATAACTGCGGAAGCATATTAATTAGGACAACAAGAAAAATTAGCATATTATAAAAATTCCCTTAGACAGAAAAGGTTTCTCGTAGGCAATCCTAAAAGATGTGCAATAGGTATACATCTATGTATCCACATAAATGTCTGTGTATGTACACAAATATAATGAATTTATTTATTTATTTTCTCTCACAAACTTGGCTTTTGGTTACGTATGATTTATTAAATAAACAATACAAGGTGATTTGTGCGCACATACATTATGTACATATTCGTATATAGTCTATGAATTTACGAAATCTATACCGCCTTTTTGTTCAATACCACTAGCAACAATAATAACCATGCAATTGTTGCTCTTACATTGACAACCTTTGACACGTGTATTGGATGACAGACAGATGACAGACAGACAAAAACGCAAACAAAAAAAACAGAAAAGCAACAAAATTACACGTGATTTTTTCCATGGAGTCAGTGGGGGATTGTGAGAGGACATTAGATATATGATACAATGTACAGTTATCCTATTCAAGCTGCTGTAAAGTCGCAAAACTGCTGTCGTTCGCATTATTAACCAAATTTGTTTTTATGCAATCGTGTGTCTGTCATATTTGTCGTACAAACTACCATGTGGTCACTGTTGTTTCGATTGCCACTTCGGAAAACTGTTATACGATAAGTGGCACTCCTGTAAACATTAGTTACTGATATGAAATTGCCACAACGTGAACGTTAACACATCATTTACTATGTGATCAAGGGTGTAAAAGGTTAAAAAAAAAACAATTGTTTGCTTTAGAAAAAGCGATTATATAGTATTTTCACAGGAGAAATTCATAAATATTATATGTACATAAAAACAAAGCCCTTCAGACCGAAGGTCAATAGATGAAAAATAACGAAAATATGTCTGTTTTCAATGTTCCTCTCTCTCCCTAAATTCAAAAAGAACTGTCTCAAATAACACAATCGTTGAGGAGGGCAAAAAATCCATAAATTCGCCCAATATGAAAGTTGCTCACAACCGATCTTCAAAAATATCAGATATAGTAAAGATAAATTCACTATTTTTCCAATAGACGGCTTTAGTAATACACATATGATCGAAAAAATAAGTACACCTGCTTATTTTTGCTTTATGATTAATTTTAGTTACTTTAACGGAAAGTCAACATGGCAATTCTTTTTCATTTAAATAACTTTAATGTGGTAATGCCTTTAAAAGTAAAAACAAAACTAGGGCTTCCCCGTTGTTTTCATTGTGAGTTAGTTTTGTTCAAGTGTAATTTCAGTACTTGGTCAAAATAATAAATACATTGCTTAATTCTTTAATATTTTCTCAGTCTGATGTAATCTTTTTGGAAAGGCTAGTTATCTTACTGTTGCTTATCTTTATTCATAACAAAATATTTTGTTAAAAAAAATCCGCCATGGATCGAAAAAATCATTGCCTCCGGTGGAGAGAAATATTGTTTCAAGACTAAGAGAAAGTGGCCAAAGTCTTCATTCTATAGCAGAAACTAAGAATCGGTCGCTATTTTTTGTACAAAATGCTTTAAAACCTAAAATGCCTATCGAAACTCGTGGAGGACCAAAAAAAAACTTTAAAAACGACAGATATCCGTTTTATAACACTTGCGAAGAAAGAACCGTTGTTTGTGCCTTCAAGAGCCATTTCAGCAAAAATTGGAAATGTAATTTCATCGCGAACGGTTCGTCGTAGACTACAAGAGGCACATTTACCAGGACGGATAGCCAGAAGAGTTTCTTTGCTTATACAAAAAAAAGTAAAGGCTAGATTTGCGTTTGCAAGAACTCATTCCAATTGGTCCGGAGGAGATGGTGAAAGAAATGCCGAAACACTTTGTGGAGCGACGAAACAAAAATTAATGTATTTGAAAATGACTGTGCCCGGAATGTTCGACGCCCTAAGGGTAAGGAATTCCATGTTCAAAGAAGATGGTCAAGCACGGGGCGGCAATATTATGATCTGGGGTTGTTTCTCGTGGTATGGTGTCGGTCCGATACATCGAATTACCGACACTATGGCCAGATTCCACTACAAAGATATCTTGGAAAATACGATGTTGAACTATGTTGTAAAATGTATGCCTCTTAGATGGACATTTCAGCAGGATACCGATCCGAAGCATACTTCTAAGTTATTAAAGAATTGGTTCCAAGATAATAATGTTGCCCTTCTTGACTGATCACGAAAGGTTAGTAAAGCATTGAACTCAGGCTATTATTGATGTCACAGCCCAGAGACTGATTAACTTATGAGTTTTTGAAGATTACACTCAATATGCTCCTCGCACTCCGGAACAGGATATGTTTCGTTGCTAAAGAACTATCGAACTATCTTGAATATTATCAAAAGAGTATTGAAAGGTTTTCCATGTAAGACACATTGCATTTTGAATGTTGGGTTGTAATTCTCTATCCATTTTTGTTTGACTTCTCAGTACTACCAGCAATATCGTATTACCATCTCTTTACAGATTTTGTTATTTGCCACCATAGTTGTAAGATTATGCTTAATATCCCGAACAGAATCGTGTATAAGAGGGGAATTAAATTTCTCAAAAAACAAAAATGTTAAAGGTTTTCCGTAATGCATATCTCATGATTCTTTTCTTTATGCATATTTTCAAGATTTCGTAATATTTTGGAATAGTAATGTCAGAGACGCTTTTTGATTGGCTCTTTCTTTCTTTTGATTTTGACATATAATGAGTTATATCTAACATAATCCTAGGCTTCACTTACCTGTATAAACAGCCATGATGATACCAGAGCCAAACTGCGATTTTGGCCGCTAAAGCGATAGTGATAAGCATAGAAAGCAAAGTGATACAAATAGAAGAACCTGTAAAGATATAAAAACAAATGCGAGTGTTACTTAAATATTGAATATAACTGAAAACATGGAAAAGTGTCTTAAACTAGTTAATATTGGGTTGTTAAGAAAGTTCGTTCGGTTTTTAAAAGAAATTTATTTACAAATTTATATACAAGAAAACAATTATCTAAATCTGTTACACAGGGTGTCCGTCGGGAAGGTATACTACATTGTTTTGCCGCCATTTTAGTAAACATTAGCACAGACAGTTCATATTTGGCAGTCGTGAAGTAGAGAGAAAATTACGTGAAATTTTTGGGAGAAACAACATGCCAACAAGACGCACTATTTATCGTGTAGTAAATGATTTCGAAGAAAGAGGGTCAGTAGCTGATATTGCCAAGCATGGACCACAACGTACTGCAAGATCGACTGAAAACATTACTACTGCTCAAGAAAGTGTCCAACTTCAATCCCACGCCGTGCTCAGGAGCTTGGTCTTCAAAGGCGGACATTTATCTGATATTGTATTCCATACATAATTGCCGAAGTTAAATAAAACATTTATCAATATAAGATCGCTTCTCTTTCATTTAATCAAAAATTATAAACAAAGTAGCATACCTTCCTGACGGGCAACCTGTATAATCTCCCCCTTTTTTAACAACTTCCTTCCACCTCTCTGGGAGCTTTTTAATTCCTCTCTCATAAAACATCTGGTGGTTTTTCTGGAAAAAAGCGTTCAATTCGATTTTTCACTTCGTCGTCGTCATGGAAATGCAAATCTTTCAAGTGGTTGCTACGACTGCGAAATACGTAATAGTCGGATTGGGCGAAGTCTGGGAAGTACGTTGGGGAGGCAAAACTCAGTGAGAGAGTGAGGTACTCATACATCGAGGTTGCTCACAAATCCGAGCTCTTTTATGACCCCCTAAACGGTTGAGACTGATTTTTTTGACTATTTCAGTTATTCCCCTAAATGTTGCATGTGGATTAACAATAATTAAATCTCTCACCTCCTCGAAAAAAATTTGGTTTCCTGATCTGGAAGCGTCAGTTACGGAGAAGTCGCCCATAGAAAATATTTTAAAAGATTTCTGGCAAGTTCTTTTATTTGATCCGTTTTCTTTTCAAACAGACTTTATTTTTCGACTGGCTTCAGCAGCCGTTTTTCCTTTTGGGAAATAATACAGCATAATATGCCTAAAATTCATTTTCGCTCATTTTTCTTACTTTTTAAACATTTTTTTTTATACGCTATAACCACTCACGGCTAAAACGAGAACACAAGTAAACAATAGTAAACAGTTTCGAGAAGGGGTGGGAGAAAGTTACGCTAATGTTTGAAGCAACTCTACGTCATGAGAAATGCCGTATGGCGATAGTTTATGCGCTCATTTCCAAATATTGAAAATTACATTTCATTACCAATAATAAATAAAACGCACTTTCCCACTTCTCCCTACTAATAGATATCGTCACTCTAATGATATTTTATCCGAAGTCCATGCGTCATTTTTGACTTATTAAGTTAACAATATACTGTCAGTGGTGTAATCTTTTTGCATCAGAAACCTATTTTCTTATACCACCTGCCGACTGTGCTAACATGCGTATTATCGCGGTTTTCAAGATCTGTTATTGCCAGGTACACATTTTTTTTAATGGAGAGTACTGACAGTTTTCAATAAATTTACTGGCAGTAGTTGAAATCTACTGGCAGTAGTTGAAATCTACTGGCAGTAGTTAAAATCTACTGGCAGTAGTTGAAATCTACCGGCAGTAGTTGAATAAATCTAGTAAAATATTCTCAATCTGCAACTCTCCTTCAATGAGTCTAAGTACAGAAATATGTATTAGCAAAATGAATGTTGTGAGCTCTTCCATATTCCATAAGTGGAGTACAAAGCCCTTTTTTTTGTGCTTCACTAACTGTCTACCTAACTATCTATCTTTTATTCGAAATTTACCAAACAGTCCGGAATGCATCCAATCACTAACTACTCTTTCAAATCAATGTGGTATATACGAAAAACGAAGCTGTGGAAGTGACACGTCCAAGATTTCTCACTACGATATATAAACACATATCCTGAAGCTTAATAAGACTTCGATGCTAATTTTCTTTAAAAAAATTCAAATTCCCCCAAGTTGTATTATCAACCCCTTGACTTAGAGTCACATAATGAAAATTCATTGCACACTCTACAATTTCCTCAATATAGTCACATATAAAAAATACATTTTCGTGCCCAATGCTCATAAAGTTCTGTATCAAACACAATATTCCAACTTCTCCACTTTTTACATATTGCCATCAACCAGTAAGGGTGTCCGTCGGGAAGGTATACTACTTTGTTTGTTTATAATTTTTGATTAAATCAAAGAGAATGGATCTTATATTGATAGATGTTTTATTTAATGTCGGCAATTATGTATGGAATACAATATCAGATAAATGTCCCCCTCTGCTAGCCTCACAAAAGCGAGCCCTTTTGAGCCCATTTTTCATTAAATTCTCACACATTTCACGCGGTATTCCATTAATTTCATCACGAATATTTTGTTTGAGTTGCTCAAGCGTTTCTGGTTTGTTTGCATAAACCTTGCTTTTCAGATATGCCCACAGAAAGAAGTCCGGAGCAGTCAAATCGGGAGACCATGGAGGCCAATCAACATCACCATTTCTTGAAATAGCTTGTTGTGGGAAAAGGTCTCGCAGTAATTCCATTGTAATCCTGGCCGTTTGCGATGTTTCACCGTCTTGTTGATACCACATATTAATCAAGCCCAAAGTATGCAGTTGTGGCGTTAAAAAGTTTTCAATCATAGCCGTTTTCAGTTTCAAAGAAATAAGGTCCAATGAAGCCTCCTAACCAAATTGCACACCAGACTATCACTTTTAATGGATGAAAAGGTTTTCCATTGCCCACAACCGACTATTCTGTTTATTCACATATCCATTCAAATGAAAATGTGCCTCGTCATATGTGCAGCGGCATAAATGGTCTTGTGGAAGAAGTTCTTGCGTCAACCGAACCGTAAATGGAAACAAATGCGAATCCTTGTGCAAAATTGTGGCCAAAGTTGTTCTTTGAAGATCAAGCTCCTGAGCACGGCGTCGAATTGAAGTTGTTGATTTGTTTTGAACACTCTTCTGAGCAGCAGTAATATTTTCAGCCGATCTTGCAGTACGTTGTGATCAATGCTTGGCCCTATCAGCTACAGACCCTCTTTCTTTGAAATCATTAACTACACGATAAATAGTGCGTCTTGTTGGCACGTTGTTTCTCCTAAAAATTTCACGTAACTTTCTCATCGTCACAGTAATCGATGATTTATTTTGATAAAATGTTTTAACGATTAAAACACGTTGGTTTATCGAATACATTTCCATAACATAGATAATCGTCTCTACTTCATGACTGCCAAATATGAACTGTCAAGACTAATGTTTACCAAAATGGCGGCAAAACAAAGTAGTATACCTTTCCGACAGACACCCTGTATAACCAAGGCGAAAGAACGCAGCGCTGCGATATAGCTTAATAAATCAATTTAAATTACAATTTGGGTTCTCAGACTTGCGAATAACCATACTCCGTTGCAGAATTTTCTAAAAAGTTTACGACATCTGATTTTGGGGATATATTCTCTGATAAAACCACCGGGCATCTCTCTAGTGGTAGCTAAAGTAAAACAGCTTTGAGTACCCTAAACGTCAAGCTGGTGATCCAAACGTGGGCTTTGAATCAAACAAAACTTTCTTCTCACTCAGTGGTTGCGTCAACAAGCAAAATTATTGCATATGGGGGTCAGAGAACCCAGAAGTGAGTGTGAAAAGTCATTGCATTCGGAAAAGGCCTGGATGAGTGATTGGGTCGTATTTTTTCGAAAATGTTGCCAGAGGTACCTCAAAAAGATCCAATGCTGCAAATAATCCAGAAACAGTCATTTAAATGACATTTCATTTCGTACATAATGGCAAGCCTTATAATGAACTAAAAGTTTCGACGAAATCATAACTTTATATGTGTTTTGGCAGACTTCAATTTTTGATATGTTGCAGTGGTCAGCTTAATTTAAAATGCGTTGTGAATTTGAAGCCACAAAATAATCATTTTCGTCATATTTCGCTCTTTTATTTTGATGAAGTATTAGTGATTGAAGTATACCGGGATAATTGAAGTGTATGGTTTGGTTGCCTTAACAAAATGCACGCGCCAGAATTATTTCACGAAATTCCGTTACGAAAATTTCATGCTTAATGATGACAAATGGGGTTGTCGGCCAAGTGAGGACGAAGAGTACGGAATCAAAGTCGTTACCGACTCGAACAGAAAAGAAATTCCAAAAGTTGCACGAAAGTTAAAAGTATCACACACGACAATTGAAACGGTTCAAAATGGTTTGAACTCATCAGAAAGCTTGACATTTGGGTTCCTCACGAACTAAACGAAATCGACTTAACATATCGAATAATTTATAATAATTTATTGCTTAAACGCAACGAAAATGATTCATTTTCTAAAACGCGTCATCATTAAAGATGAAAAATAGATTCCTTACAAATGACGTCAATCGAAAAAGGTTCCTGGCCCAAGCAAAGCGAATACACGCAAACTTCATCAAAGGGCGAATTATAACAAAAAAAGTTTATGTTGTCAATTTGGTGGGATTTTTAGGGAGCGGTTTAGTCTGAACTGCTTCTCAACAATGAACGAAGTTTGATGAAAAAGACTAAAGTTGTTCAATTGCAAAGGCATGTCGCTAAGCCTTACATGTGTTTGCAGATGTGATAAAAGCTCTTGGCGCTTGGATCGAAGATGATGTCATATAGTCTTGCACCTTTGGATTTTCAAATTGAAAATCGTTCAATACGGATGAGGACCTAAAAACCCAGTTGATAAAGTATTTTGCAGAGAAGCATCAGTCATTCGTCCAATCTGGGATCAACAAGTTGTCTGGACGATGACGAAATGCCATTCAAGCAATTTAAGATTTACTTTGAGCGAGAAAAAATCCGAAATAACATTTTTGTCAGCCCAATACTTACAGGGAGGAATCATATGATTGGCTCAGATATATAGGATGGCCCATAAGTAACGGTAAGATGTATTCAATGTATAACTTTTTTCTATCTGCTTTTATTTAACGTTGGCATTTATTAAAATTTAGAATATAGTTTGTAAATATTTTCACTTTATGTTTTAAGCATAATATCTTTTAAATGGTGCCCATTATTTGCTGCTCTTTCCAAAGCATTTCCCATAACTTTTCTTAGATCAAGTCTTTCACTGATCAAACAACAACAAATCTTAACGTTACTTATGCGCCACTCTATATATCACTCACTTTATGAATAAATTAGCTTATCATTCATTCATTCATTTTTTTTTTAATACAATACAAGTTTTTTCGTTCAACTTGTTTTTATAGACCTACAATAATTTCCAGGCAACTGAATATGGAATTTCTGTCCGTAAAGAATGCAGCACAAATAAGAGTTCAAAATAATAATAATAAATAAATTGAAATATTTTTCGTTAGTATCAACTTAATTGATATTCAGCGAATTGGCTACGAACAGATGGTTATGCAGGAATGAAGGATACATGAAGGAACATTGATGAAAACAATATTTCACAATAAATACAATGGATATTATTGTAGTTCAGTTTTGTGTCGCTTTAGAGAAACATAAAATCATTGATAATAAGGATGGCAAGAGTCTGAGTTAAGGCGATGCACGAAAGAAATAAATTTTTCTAAAGGCTGTTGACAAACTTAATGATTGAAATTATTGGAATTATTTGTGTTATCGGAATTATTAAAAGTATAGATTTTATATAGTATAGATTTTTTATTTTAGTAATATGTGGCTCGTATCGTATAATTGCGATCGGGCTACACTAGATGGCATTAGAAAGTTAAGATTGCGCACTCAAAGACCTATTGAAACAGTTTTATGATTGCTTGATTTGGAATTATTTGAGCGCGCGTCAAAAATGTATACCAGCGAAAAGAAAATATGCCATATTTTACAGTTTTTCTTCGATAGAGGCTCAAACGCAAACCAGACGGCTAAAAATGTAAAAAGTATTTGTAGTGCTTATACTCTAACAGCAAATCATGCGCAATTCGATTCCGTTCCGATAATTTTGATGTCAAAATTACACCTTGCCCTGGAAGGCCAATTGCGATTGCAAATTTGTCATCAACAAAATCATTCGCCATAGACAGGAGGAATTGGTAATCATTAGCGCCTGGTCCGAATTATGTCATAAAGCTTTAAGAAAGAAATATATAGTCGACTTATTATGAATACCAATGTTTATATTCTAAACCTAAATGGATGGGACTAGAAATGTTTAGAGTAACATACAAACCTACAGTGAGACAGCCGAAAAAATAATACCTATTATGATAAAAGGAAAAAAAAAAGTGGATATAAATAAAGTTATAAGTTCATGAGCGTCCTGTATGAGTAACCTAAATGCGCCACATATTTCATGAATTACACAGTCATGTAGCTTGATCTTCAGCTGCTAATCTGTTGCAATGTACGAGGTGTGTTAAAAAAATAAAGTAAATTTTCAAATTTCGCGGGCTACGTACATTCGACTTTCGATTATTATTTTTGTTTATGTTGGTACACTCGTCTCGAAGATATGTTGCATGTTTAGTTTGTTTAGTTTTCTGCTATCGAAAAAAATGGACCAAAGAAGTTGCATCAAATTTTGTGTAAAAAATGGAATTAAGTGCTCAAAAACACTTGAAATGTTGACAGTGGCATACGGTGAGACTACTCTGAGTCAAAAAAAAATGTTTACAGATGGTACAAGCGTTTCACAGAAGTTCGAGAAGATGTGAATAACGACGCTCGCTCTGGACACCCCGGCACATCAACAACCGATGAAAATGTTTTAAAAAAGTGATGAAAATTGTTATGGAGAATCATCGACTCACATTTAGAAAAATTGCTGAGGATGTCGGCACATCGATTGCCTCATGCCATGCAATCTTTTAGGAAATTTTGGACATGAAGCGTGTGGCAGCGAAGTTCGTTCCAAAATTGCTGAATTTTGACCAAAAACAACGTCGCATGAGCATCGCTCAGAAATTGTTGAATGACGTCAACGATGATCCAGATTTGCTTGAAAGGGTCATAACTGGTGGCGAATCATGGGTATATGGTTATGACATCGAAATCAAAGTCCAATCGTCCCAATGGAAATCTCTTTTCGGAAATTGTAGGCATGAAGCGTGTGGTAGCGAAGTTCGTTCCAAAATTGCTGAATTTGGCCAAAACCAACGTCGCATGAACATCGCTCAGGAATTGTTGAATGACGTCAACGATTTGCTTAAAAGGGCCATAACTGGTGACGAATCATGGGTATATGGTTATGACATGGAAACCAAAGCCCAATCGTCCCAATGGAAGAGTCCAGAAGAGCCAAAGCCAAAAAAAGCACGCCAAGTTCGATCAAATGTCAAGGTTTTTCTCACTGTTTTCTTCGGTTACCATGGCGTACTGCATCAGGAGTTCTTACCACAAGTTCGTACGGTAAACAAGGAGTATGGCCTTGAAGTTATGCGCCGTTTACGTGAAGCAATACGAAAAAAGCGACCGGAATTGTGGAAAAAAATGCATGGCTTTTGCATCATGATAACGCATCTGCTCACTCATCTTTGTTTGTGAGAAATTATTTGGCCAAAAATAACACCGTTATCACGCCTCAGCCACCGTATTTCACCAGATTTGGCTTCCTGTGACTTTTTCCTGTTCCCAAGATTGAAGAGACCCATAAAAGGACGGCATTTTGCGTCAATTAAGGAGATAAAAACCGAATCGCTGAGCTGAGCTTAAGGACATAGCAAAAAGTGCATATCAGAACTGCTTGGACGATTGGAAAAAAACTGACATAAGTGTATTATATCTGAGAGTGACTGCTTTGAAGGAGATAGAATGGAAATTGATGAATAAATGAATATTTTTTGAGAAAAATGAAAATTCACCCTATTTTTTTAACACATCTCGTATAGCAACGATTCGGCCAGGCATATGACATTCGCATTGTGAATAAATTTGTGTTTCATACCTAGGACATTTTTCTATCACAGGGTGGCGCACGAATCGTGCTACAGTGTTACAGTAACTGTCAATGGGGATCGTTATTTAAAAATGTTGAAGGAGTCTTGTTTACCCAGAACTGCGCCGAAGATGTATCCATTTCAACAGCATTTGGTTCCAGCAAGATGGAGCAACTGCACACATACCCAGACCGGCTATGGCGGAACTCCAACGAAAGTTCACAAACAAATTAATATTCAGAAACTACAAAACAAAACCAAGGAATTTGACTGAATTGAAGCAGTTCACGAAAACAATAATTGAGGCGATCCCGCAATGCAAATTTTCTGATCAGGTGTCGCATATGCGTGAATGAGCATAAAAGTGATTTGCGGTCAATCATCTTCAAAACCAATTAGTTATACAGGGTTATCGTTTTATTGATTTCAAAACCGCCGGTTTGGCAGGGCTTTCAGCTGTCAAATACCTGTCATTTCAAATGTTACTTATTTAGTGAAAGATTTGCCATTTGCAAATATGAATCGTTTAACAACCGAAGAATGCGTAAAAATAGTTAAAACTTGTTACAACTTGGTGATCCGAACATGGGCACTTTTCGTGCATTAGACAAGGTTATAAAGAAATTTAAAGATACTGGACGCTTTGCAGATGTCAGGCCTGCACATTAGTTTAAGTGTGGCGGATAGTTCGAATTTTAATTCAGAGCGCTGTGGCCGTATGATAACCGACTTTTTACGGCCTATTATTGAAGGTTATGAACTGGACAATATTTGGTTTTAACAAGACGCTGCCACAAGCCACACAACACGACCGATTTTGCCTTCATTGCATGAGAAGTTTCTAGGTAGCATAATTTCACTTTTTGGCAACGCAAATTGAATTTTCTATACAATAAAAAAAAATAAATAAAATACATTGATTAAAAAACAATTTATTTGAATTTCTTATTGTAGTGCAACTGGGGCACCACCCTGTACTTTATATATTTTTTCCCCACCGTATTTTGATGGAGCTACAATAACTTCCGGACAATTAAAGATGGAATTTCTGTCCATAAACAATGAAGCACAATAAGAGTACAAAATGAGAAAATAACATATAAATTAAAAATATTCGTGTATTGTTCATTAACATCAATTTAATTGATATTCCCCGAATTGCCTATGAATGGATGGTTATGCAGATGCGAAAGATACGGAATATTGCTGGAAACAATATTGGCAAATATTTCATAAATACAATGGCTGCTATGGTAGTTCAATTCTGTGTCGCTTTACAGTAGCATAAGTTGAGTTGAAAGAATGCGCCAACGAAACGTAAACTGTTCTAAACTTGAAAAAGTCAAGGCTTTGAAATACGAGTATAGCAAAAAATGAAGTTGTAGAAATTGTTGAAAGTAATAAAGTTAACGATGAACCCAGTGGCGCGTCAATAAACTCATCGAAATTTAAAAAAAAAATTAGATTATTGGTGTTATTGGAATTATTGCAATTATGACTGTTGGTGACAGATATAGTTGATGTTATCCAAATTATTAAGATTATTGATAAATTATAGAAAGCACTGCAAATATTGGCGGTAATGAAATTGATGAAGTTTAAAATTAACAGTATAATTAAATTAACGAAATTCTATGATATCCATAAAGGTATTAAAACTATTAAACTTTTGGACTGAGTGGAATCATTGAAGCTGATGATATTAATTAAACTGATAAGCTAAGTCTAATATGTAATGAATTATATTATAATGTGTTATGCTATTGCATATTTTTGTTATTGTAACTTTTATTATGTTTTTTTTTAATTTATAACTATATAGGTATATACTTCCTAATCCTAGAATTATGTAATGAGTAGTCGTAACGATTTATTCTCAATAATACAACGCTATCTAAAGGGTGTCAAAACAAGAACGCAAGATTTAAATTTTAAATAAAGAGATATTTAAAAAAAAATATCGTGAAACTTTATTATATCGTAAAGTAGACAGAATGACGTTATGTATGGAACAACACATCGGGCAGATGGCCGCCACGGCTTTGCTGGCACACACGCGATCTTTTAGTGAAATTTTCAATGACGGTATCGCATAAATGCTGCGGTATTTCATTAACGCAGCGTCCAATTTCCTCTTTTAATACTTGAGTCGTCGTCGGCTTATTTGCGTAAACCATCGACTTCAAAAAACCCCAAAGAAAAAAGTCTAATGGTGTTAAATCGTACGATCTAGGCGGCCAATTGTGGTCTCCAAAACGCGAAATAACACGACGGGGAAATGACTGATGCAGCAATTAAATTGTTTCTCTGGCTGGCAGCAAATATATTGATAGTCACAGCTATAGCTAATGCGTTGTTTGCATTTGCTATGCCAGTTGATTCATACTGTGAAAAAAAGTGATTGATTAAAAAAACTCCATATAAATATAATTGGTTGTAATTAAGATGTCTTATAAAAAGACGGCAGTCAGCGAGTGTCAATGACAATTTTTCTTTCAAAATTTTGAGGGGGAAAAAAATTAAATGATCGATATCTCCGGAAAGACTGATCCAATGGTCGATAATACACTGATTATATAACAATATAAGATTAAAATTTAAGAAAAAATTACTTATATAAAAATAAAATAACAAAACAATGTAAATCTGTCCAGAACTGGGAAATATGGCACTCAGTCGTTAAAATAACTTAATCTTCCACTTCTGACAGAGACTTTCACAATGCAGAGCCAACAACATGGATTCGAAAACTTTAAGAACAATTACATTTCAATAAAAAAAAAATCGCTTAAATGATGGTAATACCCGATTGCTAATTATAAATGTACTTGTATTTTGGAGCATTTATTATTTTAGTGATTTTGTAAAAACAAAATCATAGTAAGGCATAGTAAGGCATAGTACGATATAAATCATCTCTCGCGAACAAAAATTTAACATTGTGATTGGTTGCTTTATTTCCTACTTATAGACAAATTTCTTAATTTGGCGATTTTAGTATTCAATAATTTTTTAAACATTTTTCGTCTCTATTTTGTTCGTACTTTATAGCAGCATCAAAAATTTTGTAATTTTTTTTATAAATTTTATGGATATTTCTTAAATTTCTTTAGCAGCATCAAACGTTTTTGAAAAAAAGGAATAAAATCCATTGGATAAATGAGAACCTTACTCATAATTCATTTTAATTCACAGACGTAATAATAAATGAACGTTTTATTTAACATATTTAACGTAATCAAATCGTAGTTTATGTAGACATCTGCAGTCATTGCAACAACTGCTGCTGTGACCACAAATATAATTGGTTCGAAATTCGAAGTCAACAGTTATTACTCTCGGCATGATTATTGCTGTCGCCTTTGAAGAAGACAAAACCGTTTGTGTGTTTGCTATTTCATTTCATTTATTTTCAATCGTAGCTTTCCACGGAAGGTCAAGAAGATGTGAATCACGACGCTCGCTCTGAACGCTCCAGGATATCAACAACCGATGAAAATGTTGAGAAAATGAAGAAAATTGTTATGGAGAATCGTCGAATCACAATTAAAGAAATTGCTGAGAATGTCGGCATATCAGTTGGCTCATGCCATGCAATCTTTTCGGAAATTTTGGGCATGAAGCGTGTGGCTGTTAAGTTCGTTCCAAAATAGCTGAATTTTGACCAAAAACAACGTCGCATGATCATTGTTCAGGAATTGTTGAATGGCGTCAACGATGAACCAGATTTGCTTAAAAGGGTCATAACTGGTGACGAATCATGGGTATACGGTTATGACATCGAAACCAAAGCCCAATCGTCCCAATCGAAATCTCTTTTCGGAAATTTTGGACATGAAGTTCGTTCCAAAATTGCTGAATTTTGACCAAAAACAACGTCGCATAAGTTGAATGACGTCAACGATGATCCAGATTTGCTTAAAAGGGCCATAACTAGTGACTAATCGTGGGTATATGGTTATGACAACGAAACCAAAGCCCAATCGTCAAGACCAAAAGTTCGATCAAATATCAAGATTTTGCTCACTGTTTTCTTCGATTACCATGGCGTAGTGTATAAGGAGTTCTTACCACAAGGTCGCACGGCAAATAAGGAATATTACCTTGAAGTTGTGCCACGTTTGCGTGTAGCAATACGAAAAAAACGCCCGGAATTGTGGGTGGGGGAAATGCAGGGTTTTGCATCATGATAATGCACCTGCTCATTTTTGCTTATGAGAGATTATTTGGCCTCTGCCACCGTATTCACCAGATTAGGCAACCTGTAACTTATTCCTGTTCCCAAGATTGAAGAGACCCTTGAAAGGACCGCGTTTTGTGACGATTGAGGAGATAAAAACCGAATCGCTCAAAGACTTACCAAAAAGTGCATATAAGAACTGCTTCGAGGATTGGAAAAACGTTGGCGCAAGTGTAGGACTACTTTGAAGGAGATAAAATAGAAATTGATGAATAAATAAACATTTTTTGAAAAAAATGAAAATTCACCTTATTTTTAAACACACCTCGTATATCAAAATTTGAAATAATTTAGTAATTTTAAAACCTGAACATAGTCAGCAACCGAACGTATGAACATTTTTTTAACTCTTACAAAACTTTATTTACGTATGTTCTTTCAAAATATACAGATTTTATAAGCACTTTGTTAATTAACTTAGCCCAACCCCACCCATCTAAAATTTCAATCCCGCCTAAATTCGAAATACACTTTTGCGGCATTTTATTGTGCTGCATTTAAACAATGAAAAATAAATAAATACAAAAATATACTCGTACAACAATAAAAACAACACAAAAGACAAGACGCTGTGTGAGTATGAGAACATAAAATAGCAAATAGAAACCCATATAAATGATGGAGACCATTACGAACAATTCTGGAAATTAAATTGTATTTAATTCAAATAAAGGAAGTATAAAATGCAGCAACACGGTGACGGGCAGGATCGCCGTGAGCAGGAGTGAGTCCATGGACTATATTAAATTTATTTATTGCCATTGTTGTATTACTTCTCGACGTTTTTGTGTAATTTGTGTAACTTCCGGCAGTACATACTCATACTAGCTTTAAAAAACACACACACACACACACAACACACGACACACGAGGAGAGATACAGGGAACAAAAATAGGACAGGAAAACATCAGCAAACATCCCAGTCCCCATAAATATGAGTATATGTATGTAAAGAAACAAAACAGCAAACCTCTGCCCACCCAACAATACAACAACTTCATTTTTATCATGGCAACAAGCTCACAAAGTTCTTCCTTCGAACCAGAATCAAAGGAAAAACAAAATTGACAAGAACAAAGTATATGTGTTGCCATGTGTGTATGTGTATGCATGCTCACAAGTTGACAATTATGAGTGGAAAATTCATAAACTACAAAATGTTCACTTTAAAATCAAACTACAGGATTTCTAGCAACTTTTTAAGTACAAATATTATACAATTTTCTATCAAGATCTATGAAATAGTCAACTTCCAGTCGAAGTGTTATTAATTTAGAAAGTCATTAAGTGATCTGGTCAATTCTAATCGAAGCATCAAATTTGTCTGGAAAGTTAGGCGGAAATAGAAAAAAACAAACGGAATAAACGGAGTTCTTTTTCTTCTTTTAAATAAATTACTTATTACAGTTTAATAAGATAATAAATAAGATAATGTTTATAAGATTGCCTCAGCGCCAGATTGCCTTTATAGAGCTTAATAGGCAACTAAAACCATTCATGTAATACTACCATAACAAGTATTAACATTAAAATATTTAATAATAGGAGAGATAAAAAGAACTATGTTAGAAGCATTTCCAAATTATCTATCAAATATTTTTTTAACTGACTTTTAAAGCTGATTAAAGTGAAGTTTCTTTCAAGTATACTGGCAATTGATTATACTCAAATGGTCCAGCAAATATAACACGTTCCGCTTGGTCAACTCTAACCGACAAAAACACGACATTTAAATCCGTTGCTTGACGGGTTGATTTTTGGGTACATGATACATAGGGTGATTTTTTAAGATTTAAGGTTTTCAGGTTGGCAGCACTGGTTGGTAATGGCGTCCAAACGTCATCTGTCAAAGTGGAAAGTGTACATTATACTTTGCCATTTCATCATGGAACGACTGACAAACGAGCAACGATTGCAAATCGTTGATATTTATTATCAAAAATCGTGCTCTGCGACAAATGTGCATCGATTGGTAAGGCCATTTTATGGTCGTCATAATCGACCTGCTGAATCAACAATTCGTGCTGTCATCTCTAAATTTCGCACCAAATTTACTTTGTTGGACATAAAACCATCGACTCGCATGCGTAGAGTGCGTACCGAAGAAAATATTGCAGCCATAGCGACCAGTGTTAATGACGATCGTCGCCGCTCTCAGCGATTGGGCGTGTGTTACTCAACCACAAGGAAAATTTTATACGTCGATTTGGGTTTGAAAGCCTATAAAAATCAACTCACGCAAGAATTGTAGCCGAATGACAACGTCTAACTTTTGGTGAATGGGCTTTACAAAAGCTCAATGAAAATCCGAATCCGAAATCGAAAAATTGTGTTCAGCGATGAGGCTCATTTTTTGCTGAACAGATGCGTAACAAGCAAAACTGTCTTATCTGGAGTGATGAACAGCCACATGCCATACATGAATTACCGATGCATCCCGAAAAAACGACAATCTGGTGTGGTTTAGGGGTTGGTGGTATCATCGGTCCATTTTTCTTCAAAGACGACCGTGGAAGAAACGTTACCGTCAACGGCGAACGATATCGAGCTATGATACGCGATTTTTCTTGGCCCCAATTGGCTGAGTTGAACTTGGTTGACATGTCGTTTCATCAGGACGGTGCAACATGCCACATTGCTCGTGAAGCAATGGATATGTTGGGGGGTGAATTTGGTGAGCAGCTTATCTCTCGATTTGACCCTGTGCGTTGGCCCCCAAGATCTTGTGTTATGTCAAGTCGTTAGTCTATGTGGACAAGCCGAACACTATTGAAGCCTTACAGGATAACATAACACGCGTTATTCGTGGAATACAGGCCGAAATGCTCGAAAAAGTGACGAAAAATTGAACCTTCCGAATGGACATTTTGAGACGGAGCCGCGGACAATATTTACATGAAATTATCTTTAAAAATTAAATGGCAAACACCAATTTATTTGCCAAATGTGGATAATATTTATAGTCTTGATATTGTAACAGCCAATTATACGCACGCACTGGACAGTCAATTGACGAAAATATCAATTGGAACATTGGAAATCGTTAAGTCCGACCGTCATGTAAAAGAATATAATAAGGCAGAAAGCAAAAAGAAGCTCGTGTATGGATGTCACATGAGTTAACGCAAAAAAAGACCTCATGGACCAATGATGGGATTCGCTAATAAATCGCCACAAAATCGACCAATTTCTGAAGCAAATGAATTTGATCACTTACTTCACTTAATGAAAAGTGGGTCACTTACGACAAAATCAAGTACGAACTGCTCCCCTACTGCCTAACTCTTAACTCGAATCTGTACGGCCAATAAATGGACGATTTGAAGGAAGCAATCGCCAAGAAATGGCTAGATTTTGCCAACAGGAAAGGACTCAGGACATGGTCAGACCGCCCACATCGGTTGGGATCCGCCACCTTATTGTTCAATGTAAATTCATGTTCATGTAAATCTTTTGTGTTACAACCATAACATTTATTTCGCCAGCATGCATAAAATAATACTCGTATATGATCATTGAGATTATAAGATTTGGTCAAAATCCAAAAGGCAGTTTGAGTCGAAAATAAATGATTCGAACGCATGTAAAAGTATACTTATATGTAGATCACATAGAAGAATATAAAGACATTTTCAATAACGAATTTCTATATTTATTATTATTAGACTCACAGCAAAGTTATCCCCCTTTATGGTGGAAGTTGTTAGGTATATTAAGAAACCAGTGCAGTTCCTTAACTTTCTAAAGACTTCACTGTAATTGTGGGCCTAGTTATAGGAAGATACTTCGAACATATGTTAGATATTTCATCTATATGACGTAGGGGAGGTATTGAAATCCAAATGTAAATACATATTTATGTATTAAACACTATCATGAGCAAAAAAAAACTCCCATTCTGCAAAAATTATCAGATGTCTTTTTACTCTTTACATCCTTAAGGATAATCTTTATTTACTTGAAAGGAATTGCTTACTAGTTTCATTTGCTTCCACCTCTTTCGTTTCAATCGAAAACAGATAATTTCCATATGAACGGATTTTCAATGAAACAAAACAGAATGTTCACATTCTCAACTCAACTTGAACATTTCAAAGAAATTAACTTATCTTCTCTGACAGACATTTGTAAATAGTAAATTTGTGAAAGTGTGACGGACGTTCGTCCTCTTGTCTGTCACATTCGATGCATTTGTCAATCATCCGAGATAGGAGAGGTGGATTGTGACGGTTTATTCAAATACGACTTTTATTTTATAAATCACTGTGTAACACTCAACTCAAGCCTTGGATAAATCCCACTACTCTACTACTACCCATGAATAGCTTCTGCCTTTCTACTGGTTTTCTACGCTCCATAACACACAAACACACACAAAAGCCCATTTGTCTCCATCCTGGTTAGATATCTTTGGGGAAAAAAACACTTGTTGTCAGTAAGATTGTTGACGACGACATCCATCGACACTTTTATGTTGCAACTGTCGATAGTGTTGCTGTCATTTTGTTGTAGTTGTTTTTGTTTTACGCAACATTACGCTGCCGAATGAGACGTAAAAGAAAACGATATGACAAGCAAACAAACGGCAACAAAAACAAAATAGATTCTTCAACATCTCAGAAGTCTGAACAAAATGGAATAGAAACGTCGTAATTATAATGCAAAATTGCAATCACGAGTGGGCAACTTGGTGGCTTGATATGAAAGCTTAACAGATGTTAATTCCTAGACTCTGGGTACCAAAAGTTGGAACAAGTCAGGGAAATGTCCTTCGAGAGACATACTTAATTATTGTGCCTGACAAAGCGGGTTCAGATACCGGCAAAAAAGTGTCAAGAACTGATCATTTAAAAAGCCGGCTAAAGAGATTATCAAACTTTTTTTAGTCACTAAATTGGCACAACAGTCCTCCATATTGACGCGAATTTTGAGCGTGATCTGCAATAAAGTTTGCTTATTGCATTCAATTGTGTCAACTCAAGTGTGCTTTGCGATTTTTGCCAAATATCGAATTTGTCACAAATTTCTTATTACAAATGGAGTTTCGTAAAGCCTTGCGGTGAATCGATTTTGCCAAAAACAAATGCAGGTGAGTGGTACAGTGCATTCAAAAGCGTTCCAAATGTGGTGGTAGAATTGACTCAGTCTGGTCGGCCGTTTACATCTTCAGCTGAAATTGACACCGATAAAGTGAAGGAAACAGCGACTAAAAATCATCATTTATGTTTTAGGGAGATAGCAGCTAAAATGTTGAATGTCTGACGATCCAATTCGCACCATTTTGCACGATTGCTTGAGCATGAAACGCGTTGTCGCTCAAACAATTCCGACATTTCCTTCAAAACACAATTGCGTAAATATCGCAAAATACATAATAGCAGAAGTTAATTCCGACCCACAATCATAAATCGCGTTATAAATGATGATAAGACATGGATTTAATAGCTTGACATGCAAGCCCATCAAATAGATTCGGGATGGGGCGTTTCAACTAAGCCATAGTAGAAAAAATTCCCATCAAGTTCGATCAAAAACCAAGACAATGTTGACAGTTTTCTTTGGTTTTCGTACTGTTGTGTACTCGGAATTCTTGCCAGAAGATAAGATGGTAAATAGAGGGTATTATATGGACGCAATGCGGCATTTGAGAAATATGCTAGAATTGTGTAAATAAACCCATAGATTTTGTACTACGATTTCACAAGGCCGTCATTTTGAGTGAATTTCTGGCCAAAAACTCAACAGACATCAGCAAACAATGAGTTCGACTGACGTTTTTTCTCTTTTCAAAATTTAAATTAGCAATACTCAGTTGATAGAAGACGTAAAAGAATTAAAGTCTGAAGTCCTGAATCATAACGATTGGAATTATAAAGGGTGTCCCAACAAGAACGCAAGATTTAAATAAATTAGCACAATATTCGCCGTTGATGGTTTTTCCAAAAAATCCAATGCGAATTTAAAAAAAAAAAAAAAAACCTGACGCCATAACAGTGCCTACAGAGGGAACCATCTTCGCTTTCTCTGGACGCGATTCTTCCATTCCAGTCCATTGCTGAATGTTCCTTCGTCTCGGTCGTGAAGTGGTGAACCCATGTCTCATCAATGGTTATAAATGGACACGGCTTTATTCTGGTGAAACATCGCCAAACTTTACTGCTCTACTGAAACATCTTCATGACACAGTTTTTGCTCTATTGAAAGCAAGCGCGGCACCCATCTTGCGCACAGCTTTCTCACCTTTAAATCTTCGGTCAATACACGATGTATAGCACTTTTTGAAATACATTTCAGCTAGCTCACACACCTTCAGTCGACGATCATCCAACACCATTTTGTGGATTTTCTTAAACACGTCTGTAGTGGACACCTCAAATTGTCGGCCACTACAGTGTTCGTCTTCACAGTTCTTACGGCCTCGTTTAAATTCTGCTAACTCCCCCAAAGTAGAATCTAGCTCGGCTTTAATATTGGTTGGACTGAAACCTTTCAAATGGATATATTGAATTACATAACCAACTACATGACCAATTTTTTCCATATTTACGAATTCACTGAGATCGTTCATTTTTATTGGCTCGAATAACAATACACGTTGTGACGCCTTGAAACTTAAAACATATGTTTTATAAGATTGCCACTTTTCACCAAAATAATTTTTCCCAAAACTACTGGTGCCATCTATACGTCAGGTCGGCTAGTTTTGGGACCATCCTCCTAGGTATCTCTACCCTATTTTTAACAATAGGGTGTAGTCTCTTAAGAAATGTGGATGTGTGCTTCCTTTTAATTTTACCCCGTGAGGAAACCCGAAATGCCCGGATTTTTCGAATTATCCGATAACCGGGTTTCTGAAAAAGTCTGGTATTCGGACACTATACGTATAACAAAGACATTCATTATCTATCTTTTCAATAGGTGGCTTAAGCAAGCTTCTTGGAAAGTTTTGTAATTGCGCGACTAAGTATTGTTTGAAACCTATTGAATAAGTCTCAACACAAAAAAAGATGAATTCGATGTATGGATGCCACACGAGTTAACGCAAAAAAATCTCATGAACCAAACTTTCATCTGTGAATCACGGTCGAATCTCAACAATATTGGTTATGAAAATTTTATCACTTACGACAACTTCAAATGAAAATGATCGTGGTCGAATAGCGGTAAGACGGCGCAAATGAAGTCCAAGCCGGAATTGACGGTCAGGAAGGTTTTGTTGTGTGTTTAGTAGGGAATCATCTACAATGAGTTCGTCCTGGAACTTTGGAAGTTTGGAAGGTTCCTATGCATCCACTTTATAGTTCGGATGTGACATCAAGTGATTATCATTTGTTCTTTTCTATGGCGAATTGGAGAAAATCGACTGCCCCACTTTTTTGTCAACAGAGATGAATGGTTCTATGAGAAAGGCATAATGGAATTAAATGGTGCATAATCCATTCCAAATCCAATCCAAATAACCCAATATTGTGCAAAAATAATGAATTTCTTTTTACTATACCTTAAATAATAAATATTTACAGCGAAATGGAAATCGCGAGCTAATTTTCTCTTACCAACAGAGCAAAAGTTAAATATTGAATATTTCAGATCGTTCCCGCAACGTGCAAACTATACGACAAATGTCGACAAAAGGACTTAGGTTAAGGACGTTTATAAGTCGGTTTGTTTGACCGGCATCTCCACACTTGTTCTCCCATAATATGAAACTAAATTGAATGTTACATTTTACATGCTAAATACTCGTATTTCAAAAGTGTTTACTGCATCTATAAAGCAAATAAAAACCATCAGCACTTTGCAATTTTATAAACCTTTTTTTTTGCATTGACTATTTCTCATCTTATACAGGGTCTCCGTCGGGAAATTATACTACTTTGTTTTGCCACCATTTTGGTAAACATTAGTCTTGACAGTTCATATTCGGCAGTCGTGAAGTAGAGACGTGACAAATTTATTATGGAAAACTATTCGATAAACCAACGTGTTTTAATCGTTAAAACATTTTATCAAAATCAGTCATCGATTACTGTGACGATGAGAAAGTTACGCGAAATTTTTAGGAGAAACAACGTGCCAATAAGACGCACTATTTATCGTGTAGTGAATGATTTCGAAGAAAGAGGGTCCGTAGCTGATAGGGCCAAGCATGGACCACAACGTACTGCAAGATCGGCTGAAAACATTACTGCTGCTTAAGAAAATGTTCAAAACAATCCATCAACCTCAATTCGACGACGTGCTCGGTAGCTTGGTCTTCAAAGAACAACTTTGGCCACAATTTTGCACAAGGATTCGCATTTAAGATTCAGTTGACACAAGAGCTTCTTCCACAAGACCATTTACGCTGCCGTACATACATATATGCCAATAGGATGTTACAGCTCGCCCATAACAACCCCGATTTTCATGAAAAATCATAATGAGTGACGAGGTACATTTTCATTTGAATGGATATCTGAATAAACAGAATAGTCGGCTCTGGGCAATAGAGAACCCTCAAATTATCCATCAGTCACCATTGCATCTATTAAAAGTGACAGTCTTTTGTGCAATTTGGTCAGGAGGAATCACTGGATCTTACTTCTTTGAAACTGAAAACGGCATAACGGTAACTGTCAATGGGGAGCGATGTCGTGATATGATTGAAAAAAAAACAAATGTTAACGCCACAACTGCATGCTTTGGGCTTGATTAACATGTGATATCAACAAGTCGGTGCCACATCGCATGCAGCCAGGATTACAATGGAATTACTGCGAGACCTCTTTCCACAACAAGTTATTTCAAGAAATGGTGATGTTGATTGGCCTCCATGGTCGCCCTATTTGACTGCTCCGGACTTCTTTCTGTGGGGATATCTGAAAAGCAAGGTTTATGCAAACAAACCTGAAACGCTTGAGCAACTCAAACAAAACATTCGTGATGAAATTAATGAAATTCCGCGTGAAATGTGTGAGAATGTAAAGAAAAAAGGGCTCGCATTTGTGAGGCTAACAAGGGCGGACATTTATCTGATATAATATTCCATACATAACTGCCGATATTAAATAAAACATTCATCAATATAAGATCCACTCTCTTTCATTTAATCAAAATTTGTAAACAAACAAATTAGTATACTTTCCCGACGGACACCCTGTACAAATATACACTTCATCTAATAGCAGAGGTAGTAGTATATTTGCGGTTTCTGTGGTTGTTGTAATAAAGCAATACTCATTTTCTATCGATATACGAGTAATTCATCTGACTGGTCATTATTACTTTTTCAGTCACTCCATCCATCTGGCATCATCTTTAGCAACACCTTTGATTGTGATGCCAAGCATTTGAACTGGTTGCTATGAGGCCACCTTCTACATCTGCAAATCCATGGTTGCCAAACAGTTTGTCCATGTCTCGAAATCAGTAAGTGTGAAATTATTACTTTTGAAGTAACTTAAGTGAGCTCTTCTTCTTAATGTTGAGGTTGAGGCGAAGAATCATAATAATTAGTTTAATTTGCACCATTTGGTTTTAATTCGAGTGCCAAAATGGCCACAAACAAGGTGAAGAATCATAAAATTAGTTTAGTATGCGTCATTTGGCTTCAATTCAAATGACAAAGTGTCCACAAACACCAATGAAGAATGACATTTTGAAAAGCCTTGATATCGTTAATGTATGTAAAGTACGTTAGGATTTTGTTTCTTAATCATGTTCGAAACAACAATTCACTTCATACAGCGATTCTTTTACCTAAGACAAAATTAGAAACCTACAATGATTCTGTTTCTCTACTGAAACATAATGCAACAGATATTTTGATTCGAAAATCTGACGCTAAAATATACTTTTATGCAGCTTCTTTTCTTAAACTGAATCAGAAGTAAAACCAAATGTAGTTTTATTTCTAAGGAAAGACAAAAATGCTTCAAATAATTCATTTTTCGAATTTACGATACCAGTCTCTCTGAAATTTGCACAACCACTCAAAAATTTTGTCTGTTTTTTTTTTTAATTTTTCAAATGAAATACAAACAAAAGAGTTCATAAACTGAATTTGGTACAAGAATCTAAATTATTCTCGTTTGTAATTTCATTTTGATCGTATGAGCATGATTTACATTCCAGAAACGGAAACCGTCTCTGAACTGAAATAACAAAAAAAGAGTGGGTGAGTAGAGGAAGTTTATGAGCATTCAAGCCCCAGGAGTACCATAGCATGGGTACTCTGGGCCCCAGAGCTAATACGCAAATGTAGATCCCAACAAACATCGAAATTTTTTTTAGAAAACTGCGAATTTCAAAGGACGACTATCAAAATTTAATTCAAATTACGATGATTTAAGAGACAACACTATCGCTTTTTTCTATACAATGGAAAAACCCCTACTACTTGCATTGATTAAATATTCCTTTTTGATAGATAAGCAATACCCTTCAAACTCAGTAATGGGTTGAAAAATATTATAACGAATCTTCTACGTCGAAGACAACCAACGATTGGCTGATTTTAAAGGGAACCGTATGGACACTGGAACCGTATGGAAACGCAGAACGCAGTGAAGTTTAAGAAGATAGTTACAGTAGAAAAAATCTTGAAAGTTAGTTTTCAGTAATTGAAAAATGAAGTTGCAAGTGATAAAGATAGCAAAAGCAATTTATTCAGTTTTATTCGTAAAAATCTGGTCATAGGAATAGTTTACAAATGGGTACCGCGTTTACTCACTGTAGAACAAAAACATCAACGTATTGCTGATTCGGAGCGCTATTTAGAGCCCTTTTAAACGTAATTAAATAAATAAGATTTTTTTCCCACCCCAAACCCATCTACTGTATTCACTATTAATTTGCAGATCTCAAAAGGACGTTCAGACAAAACATTTTGGATCAAATGAGATTATTGCGGAAAGTGAAGGATATTTCGTATTGACAACCATAATTAGAATAGAAAACCATAATTTTTATATTATTCAATATCCACGCCCGAAACTAGGGCGATCTCTTAACAATCCATGTGAATTGAAATGATTCCTTCTCACATGTACACATATAAATGAAAAATATTGGTAAACATTTTAGAGATATTCTGAACTGCTTTTCAAAAGTTGGATTTTTAATTTATAATTTCGACTTCTTTTTTTTAACTTCAGTATATCGTAAAAATTAACTCCCCAAATTTAGCGTATTGTGCGTCAATTCACGATCTGGCTTATAAAGCATATTTGGAAGATAAAACAGAAGTTAATTGGAAAATATTTTGCAGGACGAGAAATAAGGCTAAATCTGTGATCAGAAAGGGAAAGATTGATGCACATTAAAGTGCACTTAGGTGTACCTATAAATCAACGAAAGGATTGTGGAATTTATTAAAAACTAATGAGGTTTCTTCAGACAAATCTTTTCCGAGTGACGTGAATGTTAATGAACTCAATGAGGCGTTTGTAAGCTATCAATTGGATTCATATGGTGATAATGTTATGAATTTCCCGCAGCGGGAGAGCGGTTTTTCGTTTCAATGTGTTGAGCTATGGGACTTGGAGAAAGCGTTTCTAATGATTAAGTCTAATGCAGCCGGCTGTGACGGATTTTCTTTGAATTTTTTAATATTAGTAGTCCCCTACATTTCAACCAATTTCCTATGTATTGTGAACAACATCTTGACTGAGTATCCATCAGCATGGAAATTAGCAAAAATAGTAGCTGTGTTAAAAAAGGACTGAACTCAGTCTGTGGCCAGTTATAGGCCAATTTCAATTTTGTCAAAGATAGTGGAACATTTTTTGAAGATCCAATTAACCAAATATCTTGAGGTTAGGTCTTTTTTAAATGATTGTCAATGCGGCTTCAGAATGGATAAAATCACTACTAGGTCTGACTGATAGTATTCGGAAAAATTTCAATGGGGGCAAATTAAGTCATTGGAACTGGAAAAACATTTGATCGAGTGGATCATACATTTTTTATTTATAAGTACAGTTTTGCAAACAATGCTTGTAATTTAATTTACTCCTACCTTTCAAGAAGGAAGCAACAAGTTTGTGCCAATGGTAGATATAGTAATGTGCTCAGCGTAAAGAGTGGGGTGCCGCAAGGTTCAGCCTTGGGCCCAATTCTCTTCACTCTTTACATCAACGATCTTTTTCCAAAATTTGATACTCTGTGTAAACCGTATGACTTTGCTGATGATATTCAGTTGCTTGCAGTTAAAGGGGATTACCAGTTTCTAGACGTTCTTCAGGAGAAAATTAATTATGTGCTTGATAGTTTACGTGATTGGATTTCAGAGAACAGACTTAGTGTCAATTCTTCCAAGTCCAAAGCTTTGCTTTATTCGAGCTAAACTGAAGGGGGTTTGCGAGTAGTTTATAATGGTTCTAATTTACAGTTTGTGCGTGACATGAAATGTTTGGGAGTCTTGTTAGATGATAAGCTGCGCTTTGAGAAGCACATTAATCACGTTGTTTTAAGTGTTAACTATGCATTGAGGTAATTACACACAACTAATTTGTCGCTCCCGCTGCAGCGGGCTGTATGTGAAAAAGCAACTGGTTCATGCCCTAGTTATGCCAAGTATTATGTACTGCTTAGAGATATACTCTGTTACTAGTCAAAAATATATGAAACTCCTTCAATTATCTTTGAGCAGAGCTGTTCGCTACATCTTTTCCCTCAAGAGACGTCTACATATAACACCTTTTGTGATTAAATTTCTGGGATGTTCATTTCCTGCATTTATCGATGTACGATTGTTGTTATGTTTTTACAATATTATATTCTAACCAATGTCCGCGTTTCCTATATGAAACTTTTATATTTTGTCATTCCGTTCGTAGAAGGCAATTGTTTATCCCTTAACTCTGCCATCTTACAGCACGATCTTTTAATGTAAGAGTAACTCGCATTGCCAAATGAACTTAGAAATTTAAATGTATGATAAGCAATATATTAATTATTGGTTTATTTATTGGTTGATATTAAATATATGATTTTATGTGATCTAGTTTTACTTTTGCACTTTAATTTGAGCGTTATAGGTTATAGTTATATTATTGACTAGCTGACCCGGCAAACGTTGTTTTGCCTTCAAAATGTTAATGTGGTAAAAAAAATTTATTGCAAAAATCTTATCTCCAACGCCATCTATCACTTCAAATAAAACCTTTTAAACCTTCCGGAATACTCTACCAATAATTTAAGATCAAAATGAGCCAAATCGGTCCAACCGTTCTCGAGCTTTAGCGAGACTAACGCACAGCAATTGATTTTTATATATATAGATGTTATATTGTAAGTTATATTTTGTTTCTGTTTTTCAATTCAAGTAGTATTTATTTTATGCATTTTGTAATTTGCTTTATATTGGCCAAAAGGCTTTAAATTACAAGATTGTTCAATAAAATGAAAAAATGAAAATGAAAAACATTTTAAGTTTAAAGAAAGATGTGTTATTGTTCAATATTTCCACTCTAGCGCGGATCAAAGCATCGAGTCTGTCCGGGAAGGCTTCGTGCAACTATGGCCAGATGGTATTTCAACCCATTCTAAACGAAGAGCAATCTTCAAGACCCACTTGGCGGCTACACTTCAACGTACATTTTCCTCTACATTCTTTTGAGCAATGAGATGCCTAAAGCTGTCACGTCAAGCATACGTAGGTAAAGGTAAATGAAGTATAGTCAAATGACTGATCAAAAATCGATATAATTACAATTTTCCAACTCATAGAAAATACTCAAATTATTGAATTTACCGAAATTACTGCATCTGTTATAACCGCATTTAAGTGCATAAAATTTTTAATATTCTATTCACTGGAACTCCATAAAACTTTTGAATAATTAAAATTAGAGCATTGTTTTCATGTTATTCAAATCAAATCTCTTTCTACACTGCTTTGTCCCACTGTGCCACTTCCTGTTGCCGATACCAAAAAGGGTTAAACAAGAAAGAAAAAAAAAACATTGTGTATATTTCGTTTCTTATAATGTTATTTCGCAAATTAACTTTGGTTTGGTTTCATTGGTTATGAAAGTTGTACCCTGAAGGTTCGAAAGCTTCTATTACACAATTCCTAATTTCTTCAAGTGCCCGGAATACCTTCCCCCTTTGCTACAACACGCTGTATCTCCGCCAATACCCGGTGGATATCCCCCACCTCTGGATGTCCGGTTGGTTGGCAGGAAATACGTTGGCAGGATATATAGGAACTACGGTTTGTAATCGAGACGCTACACAAAAACACAACGCCAACCAAGGGGAGAATGAAGAACAAACAGTTATGCAATACAACAACATAAAAATAGGCCACTAATGGTATAAGTAACTGCAAAATAGACTCCACAGAGAAATGAGTAATAAAGTAAAGTAAGGTATGGCAAAATTATGAACTTCGAATCCTTTATAATGGTTTTTATTTTCATTTTCTATATTTCTAAGTCCTTTCGTATCCTTTTTTGCATAAACACGCTGGCACACTCAAACGAACACACGCACACACCCATACAGACTCATATGTATGAACGAACACCCGCACACAGGGAATACAACAATTTGAGTAGAATAAACGATGTAGTCAACTGTGTGTGAACACAAGAACAACACCACTATGGTCTTATACATGGTGGCACATGAATCGTGCTACTATCAACTGCCAAAGGGGACCATTATTTAAAGATGTTGAAGGAGTTTTTTTTTACCCAGAACTGCATCGAAGACGTATCCGTTTCAATAGCACTTGGTTTCAGCAAGATGGAGCAACTGCACCCGTAGCCAGACCGGTTATGGCAGAGCGCCAACGAAAATTCCCAAACAAGTTAATACCCAGAAACTCCATTTTCTGCTGGCCCCCAAGCTCACCTGACCTGACTGCACGAGATTTTTTTTCATGGCGTTAGGTCAAGCAAGAGATGTACAAAACGAAACCAAGGAATTTGACTGAATTGAAGCAGTCCATTTAAGCAATAATTGAGACGATCCCGCAATGAATAATTTTCTGACCTGGTGTCGCATATGCGTGAATGAGCATGGAGGTCATTTACGGTTTATCATCTTCAAAACCTATTAATTATATAAAATAAAAAGTAATTTTCTCAACAATAAAAAAGAATAATTGAAACACATTGATTAAAAAAAAGTTATTTAAATTTCCTGCAATTGTGTGCCACCCTGTACTTATTCTATCAAGGATATATATTAAAAAAAAATAGATATAACAACAAAACATCATAATGAACAAGAATTTCAATACCACCAACATAACATCATCATTTAAGTCAACATTAGAAGTAACAAACCCAATACACTCAAAGTGAGTTGGTGTTATTACACTGGGTAACAAAAATATAAACTTTCAGAATTTAGGTACAAATTTCTACAGGCGTTATTAATTATATGCATCCACCACTGTGGATTGCTGGTCACAGCATCGTGAAGGATAAGATAAGTGAACGTGAAAACGTTCCCGTACACAGCACACCGTTATTGTTCTACAGGGTTATCCATTTAGTGGTTTCAAAACCGCAAATCTGGCAAGGGTGTCAGTTGTTAAATACCTGTCATCTAAAGTGTTATTTATTTAGTGAAAGGATTGCCATTTATGAATATGAATCATTTAGCAACCAAAGAACCCGTAAAAATAGTTAAAACCTACTACAAAAGTGGTGATTCAAACGTTGGCAATTTTCGTGCCTTTATAGAGTGATTGTAGGTCGTCATAATCGATCTACTATGCAAGAAATTGGCAAGATTAAAAAGAAACTTGAAGGCACTGGTGGTCTGGCCTGTGCATCATCGCAATGTACGCGCTACTGAAAATGTCGCTTCTGTTAGTGAAAGTATTTCGGATAATGCGAATTTGTCAATTCCACGGCTTTTTCACCAATTAGGCCTATCTTATGGCTAATTATGGCGTATTTTGCATTTGAATTTGCACCTCCATCTACAATTAGAACCGGCTGAACGCCGTAGATATGCTGATTGGGTGCTACAGCAACAGGCTTTCAACGCTCATTTCTCACTCGGTGGTTGCGTCAACAAGCAAAATTGGGACTCGGAGAACCCAGAAGTAATTGTGGAAAAGCAATTACATCGGGAAAGTCACTGTTTGGGGCGCATTATAGTCGTCTGGAGATGTCATTGGGCGGTATTTTTTGTAAATGACGCTGGAGAAACCGTTATCTTCAATTTAGAGCTCTATGGACGTATGATAACCCTTTTTTTACCTGTAATTAAAGATTATGAACAGGACGATACATAGTTTCAACAAGACGGTGCCACGAGCCACACAACATGACCAATTTTGGCTTTATTGCATGAAAAGCTGCAGAAAACGTAATTTCATGTTATGGCGACGTCAATTGGCCACCAAGATTATGCGATTTGATGCCGTTAGAGAATTTTTTGTGGGACTGCGTCAGACCGCGGATAACCTCCAAATGTTGGAATATTTGTAAAACAACATTCGTCATGCTATCGCCGAAATACCGCCTGAAATGTGCAAAAATATAATCAAAAACTACCTTAAAAGGATCCACTGCTGCAACCAATCCAGAGGCGGTCATTTAAATGACATTCTATTTCATACATAATGACAAGGTCCAAGCATTATAATGAAATAAAAGTTTCATTGTCGTCAAAACTTTAAGTGTGTTTTATTTAACTTTACATTTGAGACCAAAAATAGGATAACCCGGTACTTAACAATGAAAATTCACTTTTTTATATCTTATTTAGTGTGACAGAAATGAAGAACCCAGAAGGAAACGTTTAAAGTACCATGTATCTTTTGATCACTAGCGTTTCATGACTTTTTAAATCAATTGAGCTATGACCGTCTATCTGTCTACCTGCCTGGCATAATATTTCACCCCATCATACTTGCCGATGCAAATTCCGAAATTCAATTTCTTTTCCGCAACTCCTCACTCATAGGTAGCTTAAATTGTTATTCACTGTATTGGATTAATCACATCCCTTTTGGTACTTCCCATACAAATAATACCGAGTGTCCGTCGGGAAGGTATACTACTATGTTTATTTATAATTTTTGATTAAATGAAAGAGAATGGATCTTATATTAATAAATGTTTCATTTAATGTCTGCAATTATGTATGGAATACAATATCAGATAAATGTCCGCCTCCATTAGTCTCACAAATGCGAGCCCTTTTGAGCACATTTTTCATTAGATTCTCACACATTTCACGCGGTATTTCACGAATTTCATCACGAATATTTTATTTTAGTTGCTCAAGCGTTTCTGGTTTGTTTGCATAAACCTTGCTTTTCAGACATCCCTACCAAAAGAAGACTGGAGCAGTCAAATCAGGCGACGGTGCAGGCCAATCAACTTCACCATTTCTTGAAATAACTTGTTGCGGAAAGAGTCAGTAATTCCATTGCAATCCTGGCTGTATACGATGTGGCTGTATACTATCTTGTTGATACCACATGTTAATCAAGCCCAGAGCATGCAGTATATTGATATATTTGAAAATGAGAAGGCTGTGCGCAAGATGGCTGCCGCGCTTGCTTTCAAGAGAGCAAAAACAGCGCTGTGAAGATGTTTCAGTTGAGTGTTCGACGATGTTCCAACGCAATAAAGCCGAATTTTTGTTTCGATTTATAAACATAGAGGAGACTTGGGTCCACACCTGAGACAAAGGAACAGTCAAAGCTATAGGAGAATGGTGTCCAGAGAAGCTGAAAACGGTTCCATCTGCTGCAAAGTCATGGCTTCTGCTTTTTGGGATGAACATGATATTATTTTTATTGATTATCTTGAGCATGGAAAAACCATTAACGGCAAATATTATGTTAATTTATGGCGGCATTTAGGAGATGAAATTATGAAAAAAAAGACCACATTTGGCAAAAAAGAAAATTTTCTTTCATCAAGACAATGCCCCAGTTCACACATCCACTATTGCGATGACCAAAATTAGTTAATTAAAGTTCGAATTATTTCAACACGCACCTTATTCGCCAGATTTAGCTGCCTCGGATTATTTTCTATTGCCTAATTTAAAAAAAAAAATGGATCTGTGGTAAAAGATTTGCCAACAATGAAGAGGTGGAGTCTGCAGTTAATGATTGATGGCTATTTTAAGGAGTTTGACAGTTCTTATAATACTATAAACAGGGTATAGAAGCTATTGAATGCCGCTGAAAAATGTATCGAGCTAAAAGGAGATTATGTTGAAAAATAAAGAAATTTTTCCCAATTTTTTTTGTCTTCTTTGTTAAATGATATAAACATAGCTTGCTTAAAACTCTGCGATTTTACTGCAGACTCCTCAAGCATTGAGAAGAAATTATGCTGGCGATAAAAAAGGGTCAAAACCAAGTTATTTGTTTCGACAAACACTACTTATTTATAACACTGTGTGAAAGTTGATAGCTAACTTTGGGGTTATGTTGGATTTTATGTACCTCAGCTCCGAGATAAATAAAATTATTATCAACGTAGAAATTAATTAAGCTATTATGGACACAGTAAGTGATTTAATGTCAAAACCCACCCTCGATGAAAAATATCCAGCACTAGTTCTATCTGTCTAACTGTGCATCATCGTTAACCTACAACATTGGTGCTATACAAATAATGAGCTGTATACCGACATCGAGGTGGTCAAGCGCATCAAAATATGTCGAATGAGTTTGGCTCAGCTAGACAACATGATTCAGCCAACTTCCAGTGGCTACAACATTGAAAATGATGGACAATTTAGAAAAAGGCAACCAAAAGATGTTTTTTTTTTTTTTGTAAGCATCAGGCTATTGAAGCACTGTTTCAAATTAATACCAAGAATTGGAGAAGGGGCGAGGAGTCAAAAGTCCATGGAAATCTTTTCTGTATGTGTAATATTTAAGTAAAGCAATCAAATTAACGAAGCTATGGAGGTAAAAATTAGATTCAACGCTGAAGATAATTTTGTTCGAAAAATCAGCATCGACTTACTGATCCATAATCCATTCCCGCAACTATATCTTTCGTATAGTCTTCCACTTTTTCATAATCCTAAACTGTGTTTGTGCAATAGAACTTAACAAATTCTTAACAAACTCTTTATCTAACGCACTCGGTATTTCATTCCACATTTTTGTAGACAAGTGTTATGCATATATTCATCCCACAAAGCAAGTGGAGCAAAGTGGCCTGCGGTGGCTAGAGAAGGCGGAGGTTTAAACAAGTACTTGGGACTCCATTGGGGCTTGTTTCTATGGAGTGGAACACAACCATTAGCAAACATTTAAATAAGCGCTTCTATAAACAACAGATATAACAGCAACAACATATACGAGTACACACATACATACATAAAACAACCAACATCAACAACGAGGATGGAGATCCAGCTATAAACAAACGGACATTCAAACAAACTGATGTCTTAAAGCCTGCAACAAAACCAACAACTGTAAACGCATCGACACAAAACAGCAATAATATAAATTGATTATAATAACAATAGCAACAACAGCAACAGTGGTAGTGACAGACGGTGATACAGAAACACAGGAAATACAACCAAAGGATTGTCCTTTAGCAAATAGAAACAGTATTGCATAAAAACACAAACAGAATCGGGGCACAGTGGTCTATGGTTTCTTGTAAGCATTTGCTTTTAGGAAAATCGGTCTACATCGGTTAATTTGGATATTTTCGCATCAACGATTTCTTTGTAAAGACTGGTACTAAATGGTGGTGAAATTTGATGCTAAATTCCTACACCAGACGGCACTACGTTTTTTCACGAGGAAACTTTTTCATGTGGTAGAGCTAAACTTGTTTTGCTTTTAGGTTTTTGGTTTCCAATAAAGAAATTAGCATAACTTTCTTTCCTACATCATAATAAGTTCAATAATAAATTTGTGAACGAAAATAAGTTGTTCCGATTTCAGTGTTGGAAACCAGTTACAAAAAATCTGGCAATGTCAGCAAATGTTTTCACGATAACACAATGTTTTGTTAAATTTTTTATCTCGCGAAAAGAACATAAAACCTAGCTTAGAATAGAAAAGAAATTCCTCAATTTTTGTATCTTTTCTGCTAGAAACATGGTTACAAAACAGGCGTCCCGTGAAGAAATCCTGATTAACTAATGCTTCTAAAAGGAAAATTTAAAACCAAACAAAAAACATTAAAAAAATATCTGGAATGCCCGGTAAATGTTCCTACCAAGATGTTGCTTAAATATGTTGAAAGAGTTTTTCTTTCCAAAGAAATGCCAACTATATTTGATTTCAACAACTGCAACTGATCTCATAATACCTAATTTTTTCGTTCAGGGTTTATTGCAACCAGGAAATTTGAAAAAGTAAAGCTAACAAATTTGGATGATTTAAAGCAGTGCATACGAACTATAATTGCGGCAATTTTTAATCGCTCTAGCCTACATCTACTCACTCCACAGTAGACATCTACGAAGTGTGTTAAAAAAATAAGGTGAATTTTCAAATATCGCGGGAGTTACGTACCCTCTAATAAATACGACTCTGCTTTCAACATTTTCCAACACCTGGCATAAAGGAAGTGTTCATAACGAATTTCACAAGACCCAAAAAATACGTTTAAGTTTAAAAAAAAAGAGTTAGTCTTAAGATCGCCGCCAAATAAAGAAGTTATATTTATAGAAAATCAAAGGTGTTTTATTCTCGATTCTCTAAAGAGAAGTTTAAATAAGGTAAAACATAACTCGGGCTACGTACGAGTACATTCAAATTTCGATCACTATTTATTGTTTTTATGTTGATGCATTCGTCTTGAAGACATGTTGACGGTTTTATCCCTATAGCATGTTTAGTTTGTTTGTGAGAGGCATAAATAAGACAAAAGTTTTGCGCGTTCGGCGATTTTCTGCTATCGAAAAAAGTAAATTATAAACGTTGCATCAAATTTTGTGTCAAAAATGGAATTAAGTGCTCAAAAACACTTGAAATGCTGACAGGGACATATGATGAGAGTACTTTGAGTCAAAACAATATTTACAAGCTTTTCACAGAAGGTCGAGAAGATGTGAATGATGACGCTCGCTCTGGACGCCCCAGCACATCAACAACCGATGAAAATGTTGAGAAAGTGAAGAAAATTGTTATGGAGAAACGTCGAATCACAATTAGAGAAGTTGCTGAGGATTTCCGCTTATCGGTTTACTCATGCCATGCAATCTTTTCGAAATTTTTGGCCATGAAGCGTGTGGCAACGAAGTTCGTTCCAAAATTGCTGAATTTTGACCAAAAACAACGTCGCATGAGTTGGATGACGTCAACGATGATCCAGATTTGCATAAAACGGTCATAACTGGTGGCGAATCATGGGTATATGGTTATTACATCGAAATGTTATGACATCGATTTGGCCCCCTGTGACTTTTTCCTGTTCCCAAGATTAACGAGGCCCATGAAAGGACGGCGTTTTGCGATGTTTGAGGAAATAAAAACCGAATCGTTGAAAGAGCTCAAGGATATACCAAAAAGTGACTGTCACTTTTAATGGATGCAAAGGTGACTGACTATTCTGTTTATTCACATATCCATTCAAATGAAAATGTGCCTCGTCACTCATTATGATTTTTTCATGAAAATCAGGGTTGTCATGGGCGAGCTGTAACATCCTGTTGCCATATGCACGACGGCGTAAATGGTCTTGTGGAAGAAGCTCTTGTGTCAACTGAATCTTAAATGGAAACAAATGCAAATCCTTGTGCAAAATTGTGGCCAAAGTTGTTCTTTGAAGACGAAGCTCCTGAGCACGGCATTGAATTGAGGTTGATGGATTATTTTGAACATTTTCTTGAGCAGCATGCTTGGTCCTATCAGCTACAGACCCTCTTTCTTCGAAATCATTCACTATCACTATAAATAGTGCGTCTTGTTGGCACATTGTTTCTCCCAAAAATTTCACGTAACTTTCTCATCTTCACGGTAATCATGATTGATTTTGATAAAATGTTTTAACGATCAAAACAAGTTGGTTTATCGAATATTTTTCAATAATAACTCACGACTGCCAAATATGAACTGTCCATGCTAATGTTTACCCAAATGGCGGCAAAACAAAGTAGTATACCTTCCCGACAGACACCCTGTATAAATAAATATGGTTGCATTATCCTTGAAAAATATATAGTTGGGAGAACTCATTCTTCTTACACCACAACAAATATGTATTTTTTTGGATTTTTCGTACTTCACAGCAAAACTGGTAATAAGAGGACAAAAACGGTACCATCGTTCATAGCATATGGCTGAAGCAAAAATAATGCCATTGTCTAGAACAAAACGATGAAGTTAGAATTATAGAATCATTATTCGCTTATATTGTCCGCCGATTTTCAGAGCGCGAAATAAAAAAGAAAGTGGATCAAATACAGTACAAACGCCCACAACAAGTGATTCAATTCAAGTGACTTGGTCAGTAAATTCCCCTTAAAATGTAGACGCGATAAAAGATGTTTTTCCAAATTCAAACTTTTACGAGTAAAAATTTTACCATTACTTAGACGGCGATGCAGCGTAATTGAGGTATAGTAAGAGATATAACGAAATCCATAATTTTAAAGAATAAATAAAAAGAAGTGGACAAAAATGGAACCATCGATCTCAACAAATTGCTGAAGTTGAAGTCTTTGATATTTCTTTTGTTCCTAAAACTCGAAATCGAACATGGAATAAATAGCACTCGTATAGAAATTGTACCAGACAAACTGGTGAAGGTAGAGTCATTAAGCTGCGGGTGTAGATTCCTCTTATAGCGTTGGCACTGGGCAAAACGAGATTCTTCTAAATCCACACATTTAATCGGTAAATCTGAAAAGGAAGAGGACACATCTTTCACAAATTTCATTTGTTGTACTATCGCGTTGGCAAGCAAAAAAAAGAAAACAGTCTTACAACTGACAATAAGACAGCTAGCTTACCGCCTAGGAGTAAGAATTTTATAAAATTAATGCTTTTAAAGCATAAAACAGGGGAAAAGGATGTCAAAAATCGTACCATCTACTTGAAAAACGAAATCATGAATTTGGAGAAGATATTTAGAAGTTTATACGGTAAAAAAAGGTGACAAAAATATTGCCATAATAAACGACTAAAGCTTCAATCATGAAATTAGGAGTTCCAATACTTCCCACACTGTAGGGATTCTCTGTAATTTAACGGTTAGAACAGGGAAGAAAGAAATTGTGAATTGTATCACCCACTTAAACAAAGAAATTTTGAACTTATGCACTATACAAGAGGATATTTGGAGGTTATTTTACAGTAAAAGAGGACAAATATCATGCCTGGAGGTACAATGAAATTTCAATATTTCAAAATTTCAATTTTAATACAAAATTTCTAATATTTCTGAGGCCCTAGATCTTCAGAATGATTTAGACAATCTTCTTGAGTGACGTGAGTGGTCAAAAATGCTTACAGTGAATGGTGAAAAAAACGCACATGAGCGGTACACTGCATTCAAAAGCGGCCGATATATGGTGAAAGGTTTGCCTTACTCCGGTCGATTATCAATGTAAAGGAAATTATGACTGGAAGTCGTCTTTAAAGTTTGAGAGAGACAGATATCTTCTGTGTCTTATGTCTTAATTCATATTTTCATTCATGATTGTTTTTTGGGCATAAAACGCGCTACCTCTCGACTAGTTGCTAAAGATCAGAATTGTTTCCAAAATCCCAATCGCGTCAAGGTCCCTAAAGACGTGTTAGAACGAGTCAATTCTGACCTCACATTCAATTGTAACTGGTAATGAAACATTATTTTACGGATTTGAAAATTCAACAAGCTTCCAAATGGAGTCTTCCAGTGAGTCGAAACCAAAAACCACTTCAAACTCGATCGAAAGTCAATGTAATTTTGATCGTTTTCTTTAATTATCGCGTTGTTGTGCACTTGAAATTCTAACCAAAAGGTCACACCGTAAATAAATAATATTATCTGGACGTCATGCGGAGTCTGAGAGAGCACATTTATCGAAAAAAGCCGTATTTGTGGAAAGGAAACTAATCTCGCAAAGCTATCATTGTGAACGAATCGAAAAATATCACCGAACAACTACCGTTTTTACCTGGTATGCCTCGAGTCGACCTTTTCTCTTTCCAGAATTTAAATCAGCACTTCGATGTACCCGTTTTCTTTCCAAGAAACACATAAAAGAGGCCTCGAGGCGAGAACTGGAGTCTTTTACGGAGAATGAGTTCAAAAAAGGTTTTTATGGTTGGATTATTCATTGGCATAAGTGTATTATTTCGGAAATGACCTACGTTGAAGATGATACAATAAATTTGAATGATTAATAAATATTTTGTGTTTAATGGGCCAATTCGCGTTACTTGTTTGAGCGAATGTATTACGCTAGTGGGAACACTGCTACAATTCCATGCATAATTTATAGTTACACATAGGCAATGTCTCATTAAAAATATTAATAAACTAATAAACACCAAATATAACTTTTAATTAACAACGGCAAGTAAAACTACCTCTGCCGGTAAAACTACCTGCCGCTTGCTTCAAAATTATTAGCTCCAAACCACTGTATCTCCTTGTGGCTGCCCAGTTTAATATTTCTACCACATTCACATAAAACTCTCATCTTCGGAAAGGTAGGGGTGGCGGCCGGAAAACACTTCTGGCCTACAAACACAAATCTCTAAACGCCATTAATGACTACGCACGTTACGATGGCTTTCAACGAAAGACCCATCCAAGTGGCAGCATTAATACCACGCTCCAACACCAGTCCTCTCCTAATGAAACGTTTTGCCTTTGATCATTGTCGAGTAGATGGGTTTAGGAACTGTATGTCTGGGGCTTGCTTGATTACGCGGTTTTAGTTAAATGTTAAGTTGATTTGTTGGACGGTCGACTGGTTGGACGACCTTTTCACCCCGGCATCAGCCATCAGCCGCCATGGAAATTAAACATAAATTATGACAGATTTTAACTATATTAACAATATTTATTAGCTACTGGTAATATTGTTAATGGTCTGATGGTTTCTAGTTGTTCTTCTTCATAATGAAAATCTTTTGTTAATTTGCCTCCATTCGGTTGCCTCAATTATTCATTGATTCGGTAAATTCAAAGGAAAAGTTCCGAAACCATTTAGTAGGATATTTAACATCTTGTTTATGTTAATGACGGGCTGTAAGACCTCTTGTCGAAGTAGTAACTGAGCCTAAGAGCAAATATAAATATTAAATCAGTCGTTGGGGGAAAATAAAAGAAATATATTTCTTAATTGCTATCAATTACGACTTAAATTTAATTTTTATGACAAAAATTGTGTTGAGAACTGCTTTAAAGTTGGTTAGTTGAATGGGAAATTCTAAAAAGAATCTGGATTAGCGACTTAATTTCTCGATAATTTAATGGAGAATAACAGAGAAATTGACACGGCAAAGATGTTACGAAATGCATGAGAGGTGTCACTACTAACGTAAGCGAAGAGACCCTCTGCAGG
>JAHXMU010000056.1:167431-327612 GCA_019455685.1 Philornis downsi | reverse complement strand
GCATGAGAGGTGTCACTACTAACGTAAGCGAAGAGACCCTCTGCAGGTACTTTAGATTAGCGACTTTCATTATATTTTACAAGAATCACAGTTTAGAAAGTAGCGCTATATATAATCGACGAACCTCTATCCATAAACAAAAAAAGGTATAGTAGAAAGAAATCCATTATTTGTCTTCAGAATTAGATGCGCAACTAAGTTCTCGCTGTTTTTTTTTTATAAAAATTCCACTTCATTATGAAAACATGTTTATATATAAATGATTCATTAAAAATATTGCCTATCGCTAGCTCCTACTTTTTCCCACCTTTTTGGCAAAGCTCGAATTCCGTGACGGTAAAACGGTTCACCTTTTGAGGCTGTCCACGAATCTAGCCATTTCTTGATGTCGTTATATGAGTGGAATTGTTGGTCAGCCAGACCATGTGCCATCGAACGGAACAAGTGATAATCGGACGGCGGAATATCTGGAGAATATGGCGGATGGGGTAAGACTTCCCATTTCAGCGTTTACAAGTAGGTTTCAACGGATTTGGCCACGTGAGGTCGACCGTTGTCATGCTGTAGAATCACTTTTTCGTGCCTCTCCGCATATTGTGGGCGTTTCTCGCGCAGAGCTCTGCTCAATCACATTAATTGAAGTTGATACCGATCCCCAGTAATGGTTTTGCTTGGTTTCAACAGCTCGTAATAAATAACACCGACCTGGTCCCACCAAATACAAAGCAAACCTTCGCAGCGTGAATATTCGACCGAGGTGACGACGTAGAATCATGACCGGGCAGCTCCCATATGATGAAGCAGTTCCTTCACGCGAACGGTCATCAACATCAAAATCGCCGCCTTTAAAGCGACGGAACCAATTTCAACACTTTATTTTACTTAAAGCAGCATCCCCGTAAAAGTTTTGAAGCTCTCCGAAGCTCGCCGTTTTTTTTTTTTTTTTTTTTGATTGAAAGAAGAAAATCAATACTTCCCACAAAAGACGATTATTTGGCACAAAATCATACATATCCACACAACCAAAACATTATGACGTCAGAAGAAAATCACTATTGTGTTGAGGCAGTATGTTTACCATGTGCCTAAGATTGGCTCATCACGTTTAGGTTAGGGCAGAATCGACTAGCACTTACGGCTGGCGCCATCTATTGGCAAACAGCAGGAACTTAGTTGCGCCCCCAATAATATGAATCTCGCCTTGTATAAATTCGATCGGTTTACGATAGATGGCGATAGAAGGATAAAATTTGAAAGATGAAATTTGAAACCAATTTAACAAGGATGAAAAAAAGAAGAAAAGAAAAAGAAACTCGATGTATGGGTGCGACACGAACTAACGCAAAAAAATCTTATGGACCGAATTTCTAGTCTCGAATCGCCGCTGAATAGCAACAAAATCGACCTATTTCTGCAGCGGATAGTGACTGGTGATGGCAAGATCAAACATAAATGATTGTGGTCCAATCGCGGTGAGCCAGCGCAAAAGGTGGCAAAGCCAACGTTGGCGTCCAGAAATGTTTTCCTTTACGAAGGCAGTCCCAAAACTAGCCTACCTAACAAAGAAGCACAAAAAAGTTGGAAAACATTATATTTTTTTATATAAAAGGAGATTATATTAAAAATAAAATTATAAATATAATCTCCTTTTAGCTCAATACACTTTTTCCAGCGATATTTAATAGCTTCTATATCGTGTTTGTGGTAATAACTGTCATACTCTTTAAAACTGCAGACTCTACCTCTTCTTTGTTGGCAAATCTTTTATCACCGAACCCTTTTTTCAGGTTTGGAAATGGAAAATAGTCCGAAGGAGCTAAATCTGGCGAATAAGGTGCGTAATAAAGCATCTCGAACTATAATTCATTAATTTTTGGCCATCTCAATAGTGGATGTGTAAACTAGAGCATTGTCTTGATGAAACACCAAATGCGGCCATATTTTGGTTACCTAAACGCTGCAATAAATAGTAAATAGTTTTTTCCTTTCGCCTACTTTGGATACGATTCTACCATTCCAGTGGTGAACCCATGTCTCATCCATGATTATAAATCGACGCAAAAATTCGGCTCTGTTGCGGTGAAACATCGCCAAACTCAACGGCGCTACTGAAATATCTTCACGACGTTGTTTTTGCTCTACTGAAAGTAAACGCGACATTCATATTGCGCACAGCTTTCTCTTCTTCAAATCTTCGGTCAATATACGAAGTATCGCTCTTTTTGAAATGCCTATCATTTCAGCTATCTCAGGCACCTTCATCATTCAATACCATTTTGTGGATTTTCTTACCTGTGTCTAGTGCGGACACCTCAATTGGTCGACCACTACAGTGTTCGTCTTGGTAGCTCGTACGGCCCCGTTTAAACTCTGCTACCCAATATTTTGCAGTCGTAAACGAAGAAGCAGATTCCCCCAGAGTAGAATCTAGCTCGGCTTTAATATTGATTGAACTGACACCTTACAAATCCAAATATTAAATTACGTAACGGTGATCAATTTCTTCCATGTTTACAAATTCACTGAGATGACTTACTTTTGATGGCTCAAATAAAAATAATAACAATGTATCACATTGAAACTTAAAACATATGTTTTATAAGGTTGCCACTTTTTCCAAAATAATTTTATAATAATTAATAATTTAATTTTAATTCAGTACACTTATGCTGACGAATAATTCAATCAGCAACACAATTTTCAAATAGATTTTTCGAAATATATTTCAGTTCTTGTAGCGAATTATCTTTTACGTCTTCTATCGGCTGAAAATAGGTGTCCATATAATCTCAGTTTTGGAAAGAGAAATAATGCAGTCATATGACACGTGTTGAGTTTTTGGCCAGGAAATTCGTTCGCAATGATAGTCTTGTAAGATGGTGCATTATAGTGGTGCAAAATGCAAGGGTTTTATTTCCACAAATATGGCCTGTTCGTCGAATATTTCGCCCCGTTAAAAGCCGCATGACAACCAGATTATATTCTTTATTTACCTCTGACCTCCTGGCAAAACGTCCGAGTATGCGATAATCAAGGAAAACAGACTTTCATCTACTTTGACGAGTTTTTTTTTGCGGTTTCGGCTCCTGGCAAAACGTCCGAAGACGCGATAATCAAAGAAAATAGACTTTCATCTACTTTGGCGAGTTTTTCTGGTGGATTCGGCTCAGTTGGAAGGCGCCATTCCAAAGTTTGTTGACTGGTTTGCTTATCAAACTCGCAGTCCGCTGTTTCTTCACCAAATAAAATGCATTTTACGAATATGAGTTTTTAAAGAAAATGCAGGTCTTTCGAAACTATTTGAGTGCCAATGGCTTTCATACTCAAGCAAACGCATCAAATGATAGGAATTTATTCATGAGATACAGAAAGTTAAAAGTCTTTTTTCTCTTAATGTAAAATACTAATTTTCAATTAGCATTTCCTTCACTATCTCGACGCTAATGACCAACTAGAGTAAGACAAATCTTCCACCAAATCTCGACCGGACAATATGCACTGTACCACTCTTATGCATGAGTCTTTGATAAAGTTAATTGACCGTAAGCCTTCCGTAACTTTCCCATTTGCAATACAAATTTTGAGACAAACTGTTCCACATTTTCATATATTGGAAACATGGCTCGACACTTGAGGTGGACTGAAAAAATGGAGCTTTGTATACAAACTCCACATCGATATTTGTATGTGACAGTGATACGCCAACTTAGTTGAAAAAAAAATTGAAAATCTCCCTAAAAAGATTTGTTACATGAAAATTCGCTGACACGTTTTAGACAACATTTATACCAAATTTGATTTGTCGTTTGGTTAATTGTGTGAAATAATGAAAGAGTCCCAATATTGTCGAATACGGTAAAGTACATTTCTGAACAAATTTATGATTTATTAAAGTCGAATTAGGTATTAATTCTAAAATAAAATTTTTGTAGGCTAATTGCAAAAATTTGTGATAATCAAGTATTAAGCCCAGCGGTGTTTTCATATAACATGGTAGTATTCTTTGATGATAATATGGTTTGTTTGAGGACCTAAACAAAAAAACTCTAATCTATTAGAGAGCATAATTTTTGCAATATTATAAAATATGTTATAAAAAGAAAATAATAAGCAACATCTTGTAAGAAAATAGAGCAACAAAGCGCAAAATGTTTTGGAGACATGAACCCACTAAATTTCTTGGAGCAGACAACGTAACAAAATTCTGTGAGAACAACCGGCTTCATACGGAAATGCCCCTTTTTTAAATTTATTATGCCAAACAAACTTCATACAAATTACGCCTCAGCGCCGTATGGCATTATACAGGCTAGTTCTTCTTTTTCTCTTCTCTTCACATTAACCAGGAATGCATGTTTTTTTTTCTTAAGTTGCAAATGTTTTAGCAAATTGTCGCGTTAATAAAGGGTGATTTTTTAAACGTAGTTTTTTTTTTAATCGAATAAAACACTCAAATTTGCATCATATATTAAAATTTTTATTGTAATCGATAAATTGATCTTTGCCATTTAATTTTTAAAGATAACTTCATGTAAATGTTGTCCGCGGCTCCGTCTCCAAATGTCCATTCGGTCCAATTTTTCGTCACTTTTTCGAGCATTTCGGTCTGTATTCCACGAATAACGCGTGTTATGTTATCCTGTAAGGCTTCTATAGTGTTCGGCTTGTCCATGTAGACTAACGACTTGACATAACTCCACAAGAAATAATCAAGAGGCGTTAAATCACAAGATCTTGGGGACCAACTCAAAGGCCAAATCGAGAGATAAACTGCTCACCAAATTCATCCCTTAACATATCTATTGTTTTACAAGCAAAGTGGCATGTTGCGCCGTCCTGATGAAACTACATGTCTACCAAGTTCAACTCAGCCAATTGGGGCAAAAAAAAAATTCCTAATGGTTGAGTAACACATGCCCAATCGCTGAGAACGGCGACGACGAATTGACATTTCACGATCGTCATTAACACTGGTCGCTACGGCTGCAATATTTTCTTCGGTACGCACTCTACGCATGGTAGTCGATGGTTTTATGTCCAACAAAGTAAATTTGGTGCGAAATTTGGAGATAACAGCACGAATTGTTGATTCAGCAGGTTGATTATGAAGACCATAGAATGGTCGATGCACATTTGTCATAGAGCACGAATTTTGATAATAAACTTCAACGATTTGCAATCGTTGCTCGTTTGTTAGTCTTTCCATGATGAATTGGCAGAGTATACTGTACACTTTTCACTTTGACAGATGACGTTTGGACGCCATTACCAACCGATGCTGCCAACCTGAAAAACTTAAATCTTAAAAAATCAACCTATATGTGCATAAGACATTACTTTTATGATAATGCGAGCAAAACAATACAATGGCCGCATGCATTGTGAGATTTCTAGGATGGAGAGCAAAAACGTGTGGTGCGTAATATAAGTATGTGTGGTAAAACAAGTCGCCCCTCGTGCACATATCCTTTTTATTTTTTGACGCATAAAGATATCACATTTCACATTTTACTTGCGGCCAGTTGATTTATTTGCAACCTCATTATGGGTTACGTTGCTTTGTATATCCTTTATTCTCCCCTCAAGCATTGTGAGCCAACGTGTGGGGTGGGATGAGCCAGAATGTGACGGCGTAGGCAATAATAAACACAGAAATGATGGAAGGTATTATCATAACATTCAATTAATTACATACTAATTATTGTATTCACTTTTAAGGTCACAAAGTATTGTGTTTTATTTTAATAAATTCAGTTTTATTGAAATGGATCCCTATGTAATTTCTTTTCGGAGAAATACGAAAAATATATTAAAATTTTTGTTGTTTTAGTTGCCGTAAATGGCTGTTTTGCAGTGGAAACGTTTTTAATAAAGTATTCAATCTAATTAATTCAATTTACGCAATAACAAATATTAAATGACAACAAAATTGCTGACGCCCACGGTTGCTATGGATAAAAAATCGTGATCTCACATAATTTCAAGGGGAAAAATCTAAACTAATAGTAATTAATTTTGGGTCCTTGTTGTTATTACAATACGTATTCATTATGAGGGGAAAAATTGGCAATAAATATTACAATATACGATTATGTAAACTAATTCTAGTGGAAACATTTATGTAACTTAATTAAAGTCGGCTGTGGTCATTAGATACATTTTGTAACAACATTATTGTCGTCATTCCATAGCGTACTATTATGCTAAGGCAAGATGGAATGAGTAATGTTTAAAAATGCGATAGACCATACTTTTTTAAATGAAATTCGTTGTGCTGAAATTTAGCATATTTGGAGAGTATTTCATCATGATAAAATGGTAAACCAACTGATATCTCTTTCTCAGTTAATCTCTTTGACTGTTGTTTTTTTTTTTCTTCTTTTGGAGTAACTAGAAACTGGCCTTTTGGCAAATTTTCCAACTAGCTTACAACCTCCAATGTCAAATAACTATCAAAATGTCATGTCATTTACATCATTTGAGTTTGAATTGAACTGCTTCAAGTGACGCTAGCTGCTTTTGATTTTTTTTATCATTACATAGCTTTTTTTCAAGAATAGCTTGAAAAGCATCATAGCGAACCTTCTCCGTTGAAAATAACCGCTTATAGATGGTTTGCTGACTTTAAACCAGGTCGTACGGACACCGATACTGCTAAAAGCAGTAAATGTCAAAAAGGACTGGTCACATCAGAAGCGAGAAAATAATTATTTTCCATAATCGCAACGCTTCAGCAGATACACGTATGGTCGAAAAAATAAACACGTCTGCTTATTTTTGCCTTATATTTAATTTTAGTTACCTTAACGAAAAGTAAATATGGCAATTCCTTTTTATTTAAATAGCTTTAATATGGTAATGCCATTAAAAGTAAAAACAAAACTGGGGCTTCCCCTTTGTTTTAATTGTGAGTTAGTTTTTTTCAGGTGTGATTTCAGTACTTGGTCAAAATAATAAATACATTGCTCAATTCTTTAATATTTTCGCAGTCTGCTGTAGTCTTATTGGAAAGGCTAGTTATTTTACTGTTGTTTATCTTTATTCATAACAAAATATTTTCTTAAAGAAATCATCCATAGGTCGAAAAAGTCATTGTTCTTCGGAGGAGATAAAAATTATTTCAAGTCTAAGAGAAAGTGGCCAAAGTCTTCAATCTGTATCAGAAGCTATGAATCGGTCGCTATTTTTTGTACAAAATGCTTAAAAGCCTAAAAAGCCCGTCAAAACTCACGGAAGACTCAAAAAAAAAACTTTAAAACCAACAGATATCCGTATTTTAACATTTGCGAAGAAGGACTCGTTTGTGTCTTCAAGAACCATTTCAGCAGAAATTGAAAATGTAATTTCATCGCGAACGATTCGTCGTAGACTACAAGAAGCACATTTACAAGGACGGATAGCCAGAAGAGTTCCTTTGCTTAGACAAACAAATTTAAAGGCTAGATTGACATTTGCAAGAAGTCATTTCAATTGGTCCCGAGAAGACGGTGAAAATAATGGCAAAACATTTTGTGGAGCGATGAAACAAAAATTAATGTATTTGGAAACGACTATGCCCGGAATGTTCGACGCCCTAAGGGTAAAGAATTCCATGTTCGCTTTACAAAGAAGACGGGCAAGCACGGGGGCGGCAACATTATGGTCTAGGGTTGTTTCTCGTGGTATGGTGTCGGTGCGATACATCGAATTACCGACACTACGACCAGATTCCACTACAAAGATATCTTGAAAAATACGATGTTGAACTAGGCTGTGGAAAGCATGCCTCTTAGATGGACATTCCAGCAGGATAACGATCCGAAGCATACTTCTAAGTTGGTAAAGGATTGGTTCCTTCTTGACTGGCCAAGTCAAACTCCGGACTTAAATTTAAAATCTTTGGGAGAATTGCAACAAAGGTGGAAGTTCTTTACTCACGAGACCTCCGTAGACCGTTGATTTGCTACCTGGGCACAACAAATAGGTGTTTGGTTGTTAAAGGCGACCATTAAACCATCAAACAAATAATTAATTTACAAGTAAATCAAATTTAATAAACTTAATTCTGAGCAGGTCAATTTTGTACAATTCAATTCACGTTTCAAATAATATTTTCAATTTTGTTTATGATAATGAAAGGTTTTTTTTATAAAGACACAAAATAGCTTCGACAGTCTTGATATAGCTTTATCGGATTTTCACTTATTTCGGAATTTTTTGAGCGGACCCTTTAATACTGATGAGGACCTAAAAACTATGTAGGCCAGCATTTTGCTAGAAAGAATCATTTATTCTTACAATCCTAGGTCAAAAAATCGACTAAATGACCGCGGGGATTGAATAAAATGGCACTTACATTATAGATTAAAATTAGTTATTGGAATAAAAAAAATTAAGTTTACTTCGAGCCAAGAAAAAAACCAAAATTACTTTTTCGCGAATCATTTTTTAACCACTTTCGGTTTTAAATAATCAAAAGCACATAAACTAACTGTAACAAAATTAAAATAAAAACTGCCGGTTTTCAGAACAACATTCTATCATCATCGATCAAGTGCGGCACAAGCTGTGCAACATTTTTGTACGAGTACTTTCTTTGGTGGACTCTTTCATAACATACATTTTGTCGTTGTTGGGCTACTCTCTCATAAGGTTACACTTTTTACAGAAAAGAATACAAAATTACACAGAACCACGTGGCAGAAAAGTGTTACACTTTTTATCAAAATTAAATAAAACGATAACATTTTTATCAATATTATATATTCTATAATATCACTTAGAGGATCACTGATTTCTATGTTCGATAGGTGCACTTACAGTGTCCGACATAAGTGTACGTACGACCCCCATTTCTGCTACCTCACGAGTCCCAAAACTTTATGGAGAAAAGTAATGATGTAGTTTTGTTTGAACGAAAAAAAATCACTGACAAAAGTCTACGTACGAGTGGTAAATTATAATAGATAACTTCATTTAAGCATTTAAAATATTTATCAAATTTAAATTTAGTATTTTGTTGGCACACCAAGGGCATATATATAACTACCTGCAATCCTCTGGACATTAAGTCAACTAAGACAGACTTCCAATTCTGTAGGCGCTATATTATTCCATTCTTCTTGAAGTTTCTCTTTCAGTATTGGAGCACTAGTAATATCGTGTTTTCTGATTTTGCCTTCTAAAATCTCCCAGACATGCTCAATGACATTTAAATCCGGGCTTTGAGATGGCGTGTGCAACTTTCATGGGGCATAATAAAGCAGCCAGTCTTTAACAACATGAGCGGTATGCTTTCAATCGTTATCTTGTTGGAATATCCAACTGGCACCAAGATTCAAAATATCATCCTTAAGCTTCAAATATTGTTCCAATATTGATTTATATTGATGACGATCCATGTTAGCCTCAATAAATGCCAGATTTCCTACTTCAGATGCAGCGATGGTACCCCAAACCATTACATTGCCACCACCATGTTTAATAGTTGGAATTAAGTGTTTGGGATGCATTGCTGTATTACTTTTCTCCAAACTTTGGCTCTCCCATCACTCCCAAATATATTATATTCTGTAAACAAAACTCGTTTCCAGAAATCATTTCCTTTCGTAATATATTTAAAGATATTTGAATTGTTCTTGGATTTACAATCACCCTTGATCTAATTTCTTTGGCTAACATTGTGGTAGACTCTTTGGGATTTTTGTCCCCGTCTTTTATAATAAAACTAAGGTCTCTGCGATTAAGCTTTTTTGGACGGCAACAACGCGGTTTATTGTCAATTATACCGGTGTTTTTTAAGTTCTAAAATATTGTTTGAACTGTTGATTTGCTTAAATTCAATAGTTTTGATATTTCACCAAAAGATTTTTTTTCATTTCCATGTTTTAATGCAAATTTTCTCACTTCACTTGAAATTTGTTTTCGGGAACCATTATCACTCTGAAATATTTTTCGCAACTGTACCAAATAAACCAAAACACAACTTATTAGAAGCCTAAAAGAGAGATCAGAACTATAAAATAACATTACAAAATTAAGGTGTGCCGTACGTTGATTTTTGTCAGTGTTTTTTTTTCTCGTTTTTCTTAAATAATCCTCCAAGTTTATACTAAAGTAATTAGGGTTTTTAGTATTATATTAGCAAAATTTCCTTTCAAAGAAAACTCCATTACCATTACTTTTCTTCGTAACTTGTTCAGACTCATCAGGTACATGAACTGGTGGTCCTACATAGACTTATATCGGCCAATGTATATTTATTGATAGTACTCTATTGAGTTCGCCGGAAATGTTTTTCTCATAAAATATGGAAAAACCTTAATATCACCTAATATCACCAGTTTTTAAAAAACCTGCATTCTTAAAATTTAATTTGTTCTTCATAAAAAAAAGAATGCTAAAATGTTTGTATATTAGCACGAGCATGCAAATATAACAAAAAGTAACAAAAAAAAAACTTAAAACTTAAAACTTACCTTAACCAATGACGTTTAGTTATACTGGTATGGCAACATATGGCATCATATTGGTCAGCCACCCAGACAATTAAAATTATATAAAAAGCTGTCGTGGTGTCGTTGAAGAACTCCGACATTATAGCCTCCATGCCTAGAATTAAAACAAAATGGACATGAAACCAAACACTCACAGGGAATAGAATCAAAATGTAAAAAACAAAAACTTTGAAAACTTTGCCACTTACCAACTAAAGCTAAGATGACAATCAATAGAGGGGCAATAGGAAAACGGGCGGTAACATTGAATTCCAACATTTGTAAGAGATCAACTGGAAACCAAATTTAAACAAGTATGAATAGAAGATTTTTGCTAAAAGCAACAGTTGAAAGTAAAATATTCAAATATTGTAATATTTACCGATAAAAACAAATATTTGATGATGTGAAAATCTTAACAGCATTGAAATGGAAAATGTCTACATAGAAATTGAAGAAAGGAAAAGAAATTATATAAGTTATATACGAGTATATGCTGAAAAATAGTAAATTTTTATATTCTTAATGTTTTTATATTTACATAAGAAATTTTCATAATTTTTAAATCACAGAGCAATAATGGACGTACACACATGCTGGTATATTTAAAGTTCATAAGTTATGCCGAGTTAAGGCTAACTATAAAAACTGGACATAGATTTTTCAAATGATAAATTTGTGTATATATATTGCATGTATATTATATATATGCATATTGTATATATATTATATTGCAAATATTTGCAGTATAATATTTTGCATTTTGGACTATGCAAGTGTTTTTTTAGTGTTCCGGGCACGATGAGTGGGAACACAAATTCTTCTCCTTTATTTCATAAACGACTAAAAGACCATCAATGAGTTATATTTGAAATTGTTAAATGTAAAATGTCACCTATTAGCGTTTTTGTACAAGCGTAATATATAATTTTTGGGTCAAAATTTCCAGTTTTGCACCGAATAAGCGTCACATGTGGGAACTTTTTATTTACTTCTTTCGTTTAAAGAAATCTGTAGAAAAGGCGCATCGATTACTCGTAGAGGCATATGACGAAGCCGTTTTAGGTGGGAGAAATTGTTGTCAGTGGTTTCAAAAGTTTAAGAACTGCGAGTTTGACGTCAAAGATAAGAAACGGACGACCGAAAGCGTAGAAACAAGCGAAATTGGAATCATTATTGATGGAAGATTCGTTAATGCAATAATGAGCAATAATAATGCAATAAGAGTTTGCAATTGCATTACGAGCATCTCAAAAAGTAATAAATAAAATAAAATGGGCTCCATATGCATTGAAGCCTAGAAATGTTGAACGTCAATTTTGCACATACGAAATATGCCAAAGAGGAGGAAATCAGGGAGCCATGCTTAAACATTGTCAGCCAAGCTGAAAATTCATTGAAAAAAGCTAATGTTGTATATTTGAAGAGATCAACTTAGTATCGTGCAGATTTCAAAAATCCAACGAGACCATCTCTGTGGTCCTCTACCGCACACAATTGATGAAATTGGCCCGAACACTCAAGAAAAAATAGCGCCCACTATCACTCAAGAAACGTTGTAGATATTTTCAAAGTACATAAATGTTGACACTCTATATAGCTTTGCCCAAATAAACATGAAATATAGAGGAATAGGCCTAGAAAACTATAAAAATAAAGAAATTTCTGTTGTATCGTCTATTGTAATATGCATATGAAGTTGAAGTATTGCCAGTCTTGACACGATACATACTTTTCATCTATATTTTCTCTATGAATGACATTTCATCCACAAGTCATTGACAAATATAAATAAGTTATGTAATCGTATATAGCAAAGTACAACTAATGAGCTCCAACAGTCGCCAAAATGAGGCTTTCACATTTTGGAGAGCTCTAGCCCACACAACATTTCAAAAGCAAACTAAGTACAGTTTTCGAGAGTATGTTGTTGAAATTAACTAAATAAGAAAATAAACCACGTCCATTTCCTAAAAATTTTTGCGTCAGAACAGCAAAAATGATCAACTTTTCAGAGCATATTTTTAAAAACACATTTCTGAGTCTGTAGAAATGTAGAATAATTACAGCTTAATGACTAGGTACTTTTATCTCATTTTTTAGACATACTGAGCTGAGTTGCTAAGCTTTTGTGTATAATTACACTTAAATCACAAAAATTATGGTGATTTCAAAAACTGTAAAAACTTGAAATTGTAATAAGGACGCTGGGCGTGACATACTCTTCTTGGTTTGACCTGAGCACGTAATAATAATCAATTTGACACATTTTTATTTACATTTTTGTAATTATTTGTGAAATATGGCATTTCTTATGTTCATGCATGAAAAGGACAACTTTTTGCAAATATTTTTGTATATCATACAAATTACGCATAAGAAGTTTTAAAGCCCTGTTTTAATTCCTTCTAAATAATGCCTCAGTTTGTATGAAAATACTCTATTATGTGTCGTTCCACATATCGCGATTCATCCAAAAATTCGTCTCATCGCTAAAGTTAATTGTGAGTCAAAAAAATTGATGCCCTTCTTCCAATACTCCGAAGCTCAGCCAGTGAATAAACGAGGCCCAAGACCCAACGCAAAATTCGCCAAGTCAGCGAAAGCCCTAGTTATTGGTGAGGAATCGAATGCACGCTTTCGTGGACAGCGGCAATGGTTTCGGAATTCCTTTGACGTACGGGTGTTGTCGGGTTATTTACCGAAAAGTTTGCCTCGAACTTGGCCAACACATTAGAGAGTCTATTTTGAAAAACTACCGCGTCCGCCGTAAAATAAGTGCAATGCCCACCAGGTTTGTGCTAATGAACACTCAATTTGATAATAAAGTTTCGTCAATTGCTCGTGCTGCTCAACCATGTACATGTATCGGTATGATGATTTGGCACCAGTGATCGAATAATAACAAATTTATTTGACACATGCCGCCAAAATACAGGGTGTCCGTCGGGAAGGTATACTACTTTGTTTGTTTATAGTTTTTGATTAAATGAAAGAGAATGGAGCTTACATTGATTGGTATAATGATATATTCTATAAAAAGATGCATAACTCACGTATGCGTAACATTCTTGCGGTATGATATATCAATGTCATCATTTCACTGGCAAACGAATCTGAAAAATTTACTTGTCACGGATTCCGAAATACGTAATCGCCGTGAGTGATTACTGAGCTGTCTAACAAAACTTAATTACTTTCAATTTCATATATTCATATCTATTCATATATCTGCGGTCACAACCCGTAACAGCCTAACTCGAGTTAGGACACAATTCAGTTATTAGCACCATCGTATTCAGCGTATCTAAATTTATTTGCTCTAAATTTTTCATGTTCGTATCTCTTCTAGGAAGGCAACTAATCCTAAAAAACCCAATAGCTTAAGTTATTTTTCTAAATGACTGTTTTGGCATAACTGCCTAAGTCAATTTAGGATTACAACAAATATAAACATTATTTTTTTCATCATTGCCTAAATCAACTTAAGTCGTTAATCCAAAAAAAATAAAGAAACAATTTTATTTTCCTAACTTGAGTTAAGCTCTTATTCCGAATTACAATTTCGTTTTTTGATAAACATAAATTGAGTTAAGGTCTTTCTCCAAACTTAAAGTTTTTTATTTAATCTGGAATAATAGCCTAACTCAACTTGAACTTTTTGACTTTCTTTCGTTCAACAATTCATAACAGCCTAAGTGTCTTTTTCGATAATATCTTTTGACTGTGAGAATAAACAACTATTTTTTGTTAACAACTAGATAAAGAAATTCGTTTCCTTGGAATCTGTAGCAAAGTTTTCCAAAAAACACCTTCTCCTGATTTTCAGTGAAGATTCAAAACTTTAAACTCCTGTACTGAAAATATTGAAAAACAGACTTAGGCTGTTATGGGTTGTGACCACAAATATATTCATATTCATTCATATCTATATCCTATCAAATGATCATTATTAAAAAGGAATTCCAAATATTTTCAAAGATTTCGGACGAAATTCCGTTCCGTGATTCAACCAAAAATTAAATGGTCCCACTTCCTTCGTTTTTTAAAACTATATTTTACATATTTTTATGATATAATAAATACTCACAAATAACAGCATAACAAAAAAAGCTGTGGGATATGAACTCCATGCAGTCCACCAAGTAGAAACGAAGCGATAATGTTCTCCGGTTATAACATTGCGGAGGTAGCCTTTATTTTCCTCCTTTTCGGCAATAACGCGTACAGAAGTCATTAGTAAGTCGTCGTAACTGCAAAAAAACAATTTTTTTTGACAACGTTGAAATGGTTTGCAAATAAATAATAAGAACTCTCAGCTACTAACCCCAGCAATTCCTTCAACAGAAATTTACTAAATTTATCACCAAAACATTTGTTATTTAGAGGATCTAAGCGTACTACTCTCACCGGTATTTGCAGACGTTTACGAGTTGCCGGTGAGAGGCGCAAATGTCCATATTCTAAAGAATACTCCACAATATATTGCTCATCTGGTGAAGAGAATATGATTAGAATATTAAAAGAATTCATTCAAGTACTGGTAATAGGCTCACAATGTTAACAAAAAACTTACCATCTTCCATTTCTGGATTGTCATTGTAATCCGACGCCTGCTGTTGTTTGTCTTTTAAGTAAGTTTCATATTGACTTTCTTGTTGTAAGTAAAAAGTGAAGGTTTCATTTGTAGCATGCTTATGATGGTACAATTGATTTATAGTTTTTGGTCCGACGCCATAAAAGCTGGTTAAAAAAGAAGACAAGAAAATTGATGAGTTTGGATACAAAAGCAAATCGCACCGAAAATATTATGATAGAATACATTGTTTGATACTCACTAATCATAGTAAAGTCTTCGCATATTCTTCTCATAAGCTTGACTTTCCTCATACATTTCCATACGCTTGTCCAAATTAGGTATAACTTCGACTCTAATCATAGAATGCAGCATTTATTTAACTTAACATATTCATATGAATTTTCTGTTGACTATGCTCCACTTACCGTAAAACTCCATCCCGTGGCCAATCTTGAACAGTTTCCAAACAAGTTGCTGGATTTTTTATAAACGACAAGTGAATATACACCAAAGCCGAAAAGAAGAGTAAAGCTTTTACTAAGAAGAAATATTCTAAAATACGCTGAAATGGTCTGCAATAGAACGACAAAAATTAACATGAGTATTTCAATATAAGACGCATAAACTTTGTGTGGGACAGAATTTAGACTTACTTGGGAAATGTTTGGGCATATATTAATGCCACCTTAAAATAGATGGCATGGAATAAACGCGTTCGCATATTCATGATATTATTCTAAAATCAGAGGAAATAAAATCAATAATTAAAAATATTTAGTTGTCTATATTATTTATTCATTCTATTATGTATTAATATTGAGTTAGTTTAAAAATAGAAGGCGTGTAAACTCACTGAATGCGAGAGCCTAATGTACATTGGAATTAGAGAAAACCTGTATTAATGAACGCTTAAATACTGAGACATTTTTCATGATAGCAGGCAAAATATTCCATAACATTAAAATTCGGTTATAATATGAACGACTTAGAATGTGTTCTATTAGTGTTTTCTGGATTTCATAGTAGAAAAGAAATAATAGAGGCAACGCGTATTAATGTAATGTTCAAAAGAACGTCCAAGAAACTGTCGCACTTCATTTGAAATTGTCGTTAAACTGTAGATCACATTAAGTGTTTTAGAATCACTTAATAAAATGCGTGTAAGCTCGCTGAATGTGCGAAGCTGTCCCATATTTCATTCGTGTTTTTTCTACATAATTTCTTTAACGTTTTATTGACTTTTGAAGAAATGTTTCCAGCGTGTGCTGTAAACTTCAATTTAGCATCAATTGCAAAGGCATGACGCTACGTTTTCGGAACTAATGATATTGTTTTGAACGCACAAGTGTATCATGATCGTTCTAAATGACCATTAACAAATACTATCAATGTGAGTATCTAGAATGTCTGAACAGTCACTCAATGAATGTGTTTGAATTGACATAAATAACTAAATATTGTCAGCGTAAATATTAGGAATATAAATCTGAACACATAACCGGAGATCATTAATGTACAGCATGAAGATGAGAGGATCTAAGACGGTGCCTTGCGGTACTCCAAAAGACAAATTACATAAATTAGAACCGGCGTTATTGCAAATAATGGATTGGAAAGGATTACATTAAAAAATTTACATGGAGAATTTGAATATGTATACTGCGAATACAGCTTATTGATATGAATATTATGATCTACAGAACCAAATGATTTACTTAAGTCTAAACTGTCATTATAGGGTGATTTTTTATTCGTAGTTTTTTTTTAATCGAAGAAAACACTCAAATTTGCATCATATATTAACATTTTTTATTGGAATCGATAAATTGGTCTTTGCTATTTAATTTTGAAAGATAATTTCATGTAAATGTTGACCGCGGCTCCGTCTCAAAATGTCCATTTGGAAGGTCCAATTTTTCGTCACTTTTTCGAGCATTTCAACCTGTATTCCACGAATAACGCGTGTTATGTTATCCTGTAAGACTTCAATAGTGTTGTCCACATAGACTAACGACTTGACATAACCCCACAATCAAATAATCAACTCACAGGGTCAAATTCATCCCTCAACATATCCATTGTTTCACGAGCAGTGTGGCGTGTTGCACCGTCCTGATGTAACCACATGTCAACCAAGTTCAACTGACTTGTTAGACGTTGTTGTAGGTCATTCGTCATTCCATAATGAAATAACAGAGTATACTGTACACTTTTCACTTTGACAGATGACGTTTGGACGCCATTACCAACCAGTGCTGCCAACTTGAAAAACATAAATCTTAAAAAATCAACCTATATATGTATATGGACTTATACGAAACACCCAGATGTACATCGTTGGTAGCCTTGAGAGTCAAATTATTCGATGTTTGAGGACGTCTGGAGTGTTTCTATTACTATGTTAACTGTGACATGCAAACGTGACTTTGCACAACTCGATTCAACCAATAACTATCCCTGACAGCCAGATAGTAACCAGGCAAACTTCGGTCTTAATATTTGAACGGTAGGAGTCTATAAAAAATATGCAACATTCATTAGGTTATGTTGAAGCTTTGGGTAGTTATTCCTTGGTTGTTTCGAATATCTTCTCGAGAAATCACTCAGCTAAATTACCTCAAAAAATATACCAGACATCTAATGATTAATCAACCAGAGTTTAATCATAATCGGATGAACGACATAATAACCTATATGTAACACACAAATACATAGGTAGTGTGTGTGTGTGTGTTTTAGATTTCTACCATTCAACCGATCGCGATAAAACTTTGTCAAATTGTTCTTTGACTATGTGTATTGATTTCTAGAGTAATCCATTTTCAGAGGACCAAACGAAAAAGAAATATGCCAATTTTTGATTATTTTTCTATTTGTAAATTTCGGCAAAGATGAGACGAATGTGCGAATTGCCTTCTGACCGGTCTCTTTCATTTGTTATCTTCTAGCTAAAGCAATTCGAATTATTGGCCTCATCAATAATACGTATAAATTAGTTTAGTTTACAATATTAAAAATGTCGACCAACGCAAAAGACTTGTGAATATGGCAACAAAAAATAATAATGGTTTAGACTTTTATATTTTATCAAAAATATTTACATAAATCTTGGACTGAATCTTATTTTTTGGCGATGAAAGTCTTCAATAAGTCATTAATAAACTTTATTCGAAGACTGAAAAAAACAAACGTCAACAACTTTTGTAACGTAAATCAAAAAAATCAAAGTCTAAGTACCGCAGAAAAGGTCCGAGTATACATGTATTACTCTTTTGTGTGGGAGTATTGGAATTGAATTTTATTTATTACTCATAGAATAATGATTATTTCTTCAGCTTTATACAATGCAGATACAAGTTATTTCCTAGGTTTTATAACTCCGCTCATTAACAAAACTTACGCAAATTTTTTAATGTTTATATTGCAAAATAGGTTAGAATTTGTGAGTGTGTGTGCGGGACAGATTATGGCAAGATTATGGCCTTTAGTTGTTTTAAAGTTGTATTATTCATATGCTATTTGAGGTATTACTTGATTGCGAAAACCAGAAATAAATAAATCAACAGAACGAAGTTTGAGCAGATAGACATAGAATCAATATGAGCGATTTTTTCTGTGTAAATATCCAATTGTTTTTGTAACCTCTATAATATAGGTTAGTGTCATAAATTGATTTCAAACAAAGGGTAACACTTATATTTTGACAAAAGCGAGATATATCGGCCGTCTCTTCGACATAGCTATAAAATATACAGCCCAAATTTGGTTGAAAAGTTTCTAGGTGTTTTATTTGTCGCAGGCCTTTGACTACCTTTAATTTATATAGTCCGGTAGCCTTTATTCAGAACCACATAAGAAATGAATCATTACAGCTCACTCAATGCAAACTATTGTATGGTGTGGGTAGGATTGTGTAGGATTAATGTTGCATAAAATAAACTAAATAAAAAATAAACTAAAATAAACTTTTTGTTGGCAACCCTGAAATGGATAGACATGAAAAAAATTCTAGGTGTTATATTTGTCACAGGTTTTTGACTACCTTTTATTTATACAGTCCGGTAGCCTTTATTCAAAACCATACGAGTATAAGAAATGAATCATTATAGTAGCTCAGTCAATGCAAACTATTGTATGGTGTGGGTAGGATTGTGTGGGATTAATGTTGCAAGAAATAAACGAGATAAATACTAAAACTAAAAATCTGACTAAAATATACTTTTGGTTAACAACCCTGAAATGGACAAGCATGACAAAAATTCATGTTCGTGGAAAATTATAAAAAAATAGTAAAAATATCCGACAAAGTAGTCAACAATTTTGCACGTTGTTCGCTTTTGGGGGAGGAAGAGGAAGCACAAAAATTGTCATTGTTGTGCTTGCCTGTAAACAACTACTAAGCTGTAGATCATCGTCCTTCGTGTATTTAACATAATCTTCTAGCTGTTCCTGCCCTTGCTGGTGATCATTGCAACAACATTTACGATAATTGTTTGGGTTTTGCAATCCAGAGCTGGGAATAATTACTTTCTACCGAATTCGACCATATGCTGACGATGTCACAAAGTACTAGCACTTGTCAAGGGTAGCAGTATTGTCTGTGTTTTATGCGGTGATTATTACAACATTATCTGTGTTGGATTCTGCAAAGAGCATCATTCATTCTTATATAGGGTGGCGCATAAGCCGTGAATACATTTTTTGTTTGTCTTTTTTTTCGTCTCTTTACAGAATTAACCAAATAATACTTGGGGAATTTATTGTTGAATATGATTTGAATTAATTAAAGGTAACCGGTATTGAGCAATGTGACCATTTCTACTGAAATATGCAACCCTGCATTCTGCAGGAATTCTCTGTTCTCCTTTTTGTACAATATTCAAATAGTTTTTTAGTCTCTAATAAACGTTCTTATAAGAAACATCGTGTGTTCGTGTTTTACGTTTTTTGATTTGTACCAAAACGGGATCCATCGGCTCCAACATTTATGATGGAAAGGCTCGGCACAGAACAAAGAATCAAAGTTGTTCAATTTTACTTTTAAAGCCAGCATTTAATTATTCAGATCATATCGTAATTTCTTTCATGTTCGAAATGCTCCTAGCGCTCCAACAATTTACCGATTGGGTCAGCGTCTGTGATCTTCCGCGTGCTGGAAGACCTCGTGCAGTTCGAAATGAAGTAACCATTGCGCGGGTGCAAGCAAGTATTGAGGAAAATTCCGAAACTTCCACCAGGCGACGTTCTCAGCAGTTAGAGGTGTCCAGGCGGTCTTTGCAAAGAATTTTACATATGTTACATCTTTTCCCATGTAAGATGCAATTGGTTCACGAGTTAAAACCAAATGATGCACAAGAACGCATTCAATATAGTCGTCGTTGACGTTACTTATGCGCCACCCTATATAAGAGCAGAAAAAATGTTATATATAAATGACCTAGATGTCTAGATAAGAATATTGTGGATAGATTAGCTTCCAAACAAAGTCTGGCAAATCAACCGATGTACGACCCAGATGAAATGTTGGAAAAAATTCGCTCAGATTTAAACTCGACTTTACAGGCACAGTTTAAGGCCATCAAGATCGAAGTTCTTTGCCAAATGCAGGATATGCAATTATATTTCGAGAGAAAGATTAGCGAATAACCAGACTCCTTGCGCAAGGTCTTCAATTCCAAATTGAAAAAAGGGGAGGAGTAAGTAAAAAACTATTTCGAGCTTGGTATGCAGTTTGAGCAGACCTACGGCGACACGATTCAGGAATTAAAGATACAAAACGATAATAGATCTGATATTATCATTAGTGTCTTGCCTAATAGTATGCAAGATTTAAGACAGCCGATTGTAAAGATAGCAATGTTGTGTAAAATTGACTTAAGTCCATCAGATGTTTGGCACTGCTGTTATATGGCTCGAGGAAAATTTATTAAAACTAAGCTCGGTGTATACTCGAGATCGCATTATGACTAATTACCATCGTGGTGCGTCACTAATTATCGACAGTATTATGGCCACGGAAGCTACAAATAAAATATACTTGAATAATAACTTGAATCATGTTTTTAATTCCAATTAAAATCAATCAGCGTTGTTTCTTGTGGAATTACTTAAATTCCTTCGATTAATTCGCACTAACCAATTGAGTATTCATAACCCAAAAAATGATATGACCAAATCTTTTCAACTAAGAGTAGCCAGACAGTTTAACAAACTCCCAAACACATTAAAACTTTTTATTCTTCATCCCTAAACGCAAAAAGAGACTTTTTGTGTATTTCAATCATATTCCCCATCGATAATTTTCCACAAAAGAACTCTTTTTTTCTTTGATACTGCCATCGAATAGTATGCTGCTGTCTGCCTTTTTTCGCATTCTGAACGGGAAAATGATTATCGCAAAATCATTTGTTTTTCTTTTTTTCCATTACTTGTATAGTATCTCAATTACTTACTTAATTAAATCTTAATAAAAGTACTGGTACTCTTACCATTTAATCTATTATTAAATTTTTCGTTATATTATGGAGAAGTTGTAAATTCCAATTAAAGTTATAATTACGTATACAAAATGAAAAATTCTAATAAGTGGATTAGACTGTCATTGTAAATCATATTTTTCCGCTCTTAATGATACACAAAATTTTTATAACATTAGTATTGTAAAGTTTTATAATGTATTTGTTATCGAATTATGAAGAAAATATATTGTAGTTTAAACAAATGTGCCTCAAGACCGATTTAACAGAGAGCTTTAACAACGATTTTTTACGATCATTCAAATAATTTACTACATTAAAATAATTTATTTTATTCAAATAATTTTTTTTTCATTCATTGCATAAAATTGAAGTGCATTTTAATCCGCTCCCCATTTTTTTTTTTTTTTTTTTTTTTTTTTTTTTTTTTTTTTTTGTGAAACCCCCAAACAGAGAAGGAGCACTTTTGACCGTCATAAGAAAATTATTATTTGTAGTGGATTTTTCAACTAACTTCTTCCATCATCGGACGGATGGATGAATATTGGCAACTAAAAATGTGAATAGTGTTTACAGCCCTGATACTTTAATGGCCAATCACGTGCAATCTTCCTTTCGTCTATTTATCTTTGGTTATTTCGGCGCCAAAGATGCGCCACGCTCTGTGGAGCCAATTATCGAAAATCTCGGTAAAGTAATGGAAATCGTTTGGAGCCACTTCACGAGCCAACACAGAAAATATCATCTCATTTCTGGAGCGGAAGATACCTGGCGACAAAAAGTCGACCACTTATGGCAAACCAAAACGGTCGAATTGCAATGAGCTGGCGCAAACGGCGGCCAAGCCACAATTGACGGGCACAAATGTTGTTCTGTGGGTTTGGTGGGAATAGAAGGGAATCACATGCTATGGACCGCTCTCCTTCGGCCAAACTCTTATCTATGAACTGCTTCGCCCAGCTTAAGCAATAGGTGAGGAATTATTTCCCAACAGGAAAACAACAAGCGATAGTGACTTGCCGGGGATTGGTTGGAAGGTTTGTTGATGAAAAACTCGCCTCAGGAATAAATTATGAAATCCGACTGTTCCAGTTTGTTGCTAAGAGGGACGAGCGTTTTTATGAAAGAGGCATAATGGAACTACCTATACAACAAGTTATCGAGCTGAATTTCTTTTCGAGCAAAAAATAAAACTCAAATATAATCACTATTTTTTTCCTGCAAAAAAAAAAAAAACTAAAACTTACAATTAATCCGTATTTTCCGAATGGAAAAATATAAAACAATTTTCATTTTTTGGTTGGAAGAAACTCAGAATAAAAATTGTATTTTCAATGCAAAAAATAAAACTTACAACATAATCATTAATTATAGTCATTATGATCATTGAAAATAACACCTATGTTAGGACAAATATAAAAAAACAACCAAAATAGATTTTATTTCTGAACGATATTATAAATATATAAAACAACCGATTTGTACAACTTTTATCACTAGGATCAAAAATTACAATTTATTGCAAAATGAAATCGACGTGGTATGACTCTAACATTTTGGTGTACTTGAAATACGTATTTCTGGCACATTTCTTTCATGTTTTTTTTTTAGTTAAAGATTCTAATAATTCTAATAATATGTTTTTAACTAAACATATTAACATATGATCAAAAAGTTCTCGTATGCTTACCTGACCCTGTTGTCCCATGCCACCTGCTCCTCCCCTCTGACGTTGATTGTTCAAGCCATTAGCGGCCAAATAGCTGACACTGATGACATTTGCAATTTGATTAACATCAATTTCTACAGCTGGAACAGCGCCGACGCCTGCTGCAGGTTGTTGCTGTCTTTGCTGCTCGGGTTGAGGCGGTGCATTTTGCTGTTGCTGCGACTGCTGTGATGTAGCTGCAGTCCCTCCAATTGTGGGGACCGCCTGTGATGTTTGGCTATCAATGTTCGTTGCATTGTTAGTAGCCGGTGGTGAAGCGGGCGCCGTTTCGGACATTGTATAGCCGTTTTTACTTCACGTTTGAGAAAACTTTCAGATTGTTTTTATAGAGGGACTAATCACTAGTTGTGGTAACAACAACATTTACCATCCGCAAGCAAATAACAACTCGAAAAACTATCTAAGACAAGCAGAGCAACTGTTTCGAAAGAGAGACATCAGTCAACAAGCAGTGAAGAGACGATTTGAGACACAATTTTCTGCAGAATCATTTAATTTGGAATATATTCAGAGTGATATATTATCGATTATGTTAATGCTGTCGTTCAAAATTACTACTTTTCCTAACTCCCGTATTAGACCACGGCAATAATATCAACGAATGTGTAACACTCAAACACAATTTTTTGCGTACCACTCGGTAGTCAGCAATATACTTGCTTCTGGTACAGAAAAACAAACCTTTTCACACAATTCTAATTGCCCGTGAATTTGGTAATATTTATAATCAAATATTGATCGAGTCTTCCGGATTCTCTTGTTTTGTTGACCCTTGTTGTCATCTTGAAACCACCACAAAAAAATTTGCTTATTGCCCAACTTTTATTGACTTCTTGGCCGAAGTTTACACTCCCGTTGTTATTTATTCACAACAGTTTTACCTCATTATCAATCCCGCAAATAACTACACTTCACTTTATTTGAATTTACTGAATACACTGTTTTTGTATTGTTAAGAATTGGTTTTAAGTTGTGAAAATTGGAAAAGTGCTTCCTCTAGTTAAAAATCTATTCTAATAGAAATCTGACTAGTTTTTTTAATTTGACAGTTGAAAAGCAGATGATTATCGAGAGAGCAATTGAGAGGGATTTCTTTTATCTTCTTCACCTTCTTCAAATTAGAATGTGCGAGTTACTACGGCTGGCACCTCTGCCATTAAGCTGACAGTATCGAAGCACAACATTTCATCACACTGGCAACTCCGTAGTTATGAAATAATAGGCGCGTTTGTACTTTTTGTAACAAACAACGATATACCGAAAAATATTCGCAGTTGCATAGTTGAAGAAATCCATAGTCGATGTCCAATAAACTAAATTTATTATTCTACTTGTCTGCAATTTTTTTTTATTAATTGCTATCAATCTTCTTTTTGGTGGAATTGTGAACAGACTCTGCTGTATCATTATGAAAATAAGCATCGAATAATTTCAAACGCAAATAAACTTACTGAAGATAAGTGACGGTATAGTATAAACATGTTCTACATCTAGAATATCTATTCTTTCTAATCAAAAGAGGGGAGCCGTGAACAATTTGTTTCAAGTAAATATTAAACAGAAATCAACTGTAATAGAGAGCGCCTTGAAAGACATTTTTCGTCTTAATAAGTGTCTTGGGCAAATTTCTTCACAATTATAAGTACCTTGAAGATGCTTTTCGTATGAAAAAAAATGTATTGGAGGGCACTTTTCATATGGAAAAGGGTCTTGGAAAGTGCTGAGGTCTTGGGACTTTCTAAATCATTTTTCATACGCAGAGTATCTTGTAGAAATCTGATCATGAAAAAAGGTACTTTTTGCAGTACTAATGTCTTCAAAATCAACTTCTAAATGAAAAGTGTGTTTCAAGACATTAATCAAAATTAAAACTATCTTCCAACAAATTTCTGATATGAAGTGTTGACCAAGACATTTTCGTTTAAAGAAATTTCTTTTGTGGTTAACTTATGCGACAGTGTCTTTCATACAAATTTTCTGTAAGAAAACTGCTTTCCGTGGATATCTATGTTAATATGGTAACCTGATTTTGCTCAAAATATTGACCAGAAGTTGTCTAGGTAAACTTGCTAATTCCCAATTTATTTTGAATTAATAGAGAAAACCCTTGTATAATCTGTTTAAGATTTCAGTTCCACTCCTAAGGCACTGGGATCAGCTTTTTTAGTTTTCTTTGTTTGATAATAAAATTTATTGAAACAACATTTTTACAAGAGCCATTCTTTTAACGCATAGTTGTCACATTGTTTTGTTCTAAATTCTGTTCTAACTGTTGTCATTTTTTAGCAGAAATATAAATTATTTTAAGCTTTGTCTCTATAAGCTGGAATAAGTGGCAATAATAGTCAAAAGTAATCTAAAATACTTTCCAAAAAGCCAGGAAAAGTTTATAGCTAAATCCAAAACCGGTTGAAAAAAAATTACGGAAAAAAGCTTAATTTTCAACACTGGTGATAGTAGATAATCCACTGTACTTTTTAGGAAACTAGTTCTTAAGTTGTAACTTAAAAAGTCCAAATATTTTAAGCACAGGTGATATGAAAACATGTTTAAAACAATTTCAGAGTGATGCAAGAATCACAATCACTGGCTTCTAAAGTTAGAGATATTTTTCTTTTGTTACTAAAAGCGGGCGGTAACAAAACTAGCCAACCTATTGTACAAATGGCGCCAGTAGTTCGAAAAAAATTCGTGGGTGAAAAGTGGCAACCTTATAAAACATATGTTAAATCTGAGCTAGATTCTACTCTAGGGGAGTCTGCTCCTTCGTTCACGACTGTAAAATATTGGGTAGCAGAATATAAATGAAGCCCTACGAGCTGCCAAGATGAACACCGTAGTGGTCGATCAGACACGGTTAAGAAAATTTACAAAATGGTATTGGATGACCGTCGGTTAAAGGTGCGTGAGCCAGTTGAAATGGCGTTTCAAAAAGCGCTATACATCATTTATTGACAGAAGAATCAGTAAGCTGTGCGCATGATGGGTGCCGCGCTTGCTTGTAGTAGAACAAAAACAGAGTCGTGGAGATGTTTCAGTAGAGCAGAAGAGTTTGGCGATGAATCACTGCCATAAAGCCACATTTTTGCGTCGATCTATAACTTGAGAAAAAAGGCACACTCAAAACAGCGGATTGGAATGGGAGAATTGTGTCGAAAGAAGGAAAAGACGGTTCCATCTGCAGGCAAGGTCATGGCATGGCCAAATTTAATGTTGAAATTGCTTCACCAAACACCTTATTCGCCAGATTTAGCTTGTAAAAGATTTGCCAACAATGAAGAGGTGGAGTTTGCGGTTGATGGCTATTTTAAGAAGTTTGACAGTTTTTACTATAAACAGGGTAAAGAAGCTATTGAACATCATGTGTCGAGCTAAGATTATGTTGAAAAATAAAGAAAATTTCTCCCAACTTGTTTGTGTCTTCTTTGTTAAATCGGCTTGGTTTTTGACAGTCCTCGTACCCCAATGTGTAGAACATATTTGGTATACAAAATAAACTCAATCCAATAACTGGCTAGACTAACTCGCAAGTGTTAAAAATCGCTTTGCACGTTGCATGCCGTCGTTTCTGCAATATAATTCCTCCCGCAGAACGATATTTGATGTGGAAAGCTTATAATTTAGAGTAATATAATACAATCAAGGATTTTAATAAATTTTCTGTCAATAAATTTTACGATGTATTGGACGTTTTTCTGTTTCCATAATAACTTTTATGAACATCTTAAGAGTCGGTAATAAAAACTTTCATTGCCTTAAATGCAATGAAAATCGGCTTGCTTCGGAATTACTTCAAATGTACATATGTAAATTTAAACTGTTGGAACGATTACACTATAATAACAATACGAAAAGATATGATTAATGGGTATGATAATACTGCGAAAATTGGCAGGTGTGATTTTTTATTTTCGTTGACACTTTTGCCAATTTTGTGTGTCTGAGCTTTACACTATGCAGTGTAAGCTCAACAAGTTATCAAAGAAATGCAAATTTGCAAACTAATTTTGGAAACGCATATTTTAAAAAGATCTAATTGAATTCCACAAATTTTCATTTGTTTCAATTTACGTAAATTTTTAAGCTGAATATTTACCTATTACTATAAATTTTCTAATTCAGCACATTTTTTATCATCTTGCTAATATTTTCCGCTGCATTTTCATAAATTGCAATTATATCGCAACGTTCTTTCATCTATTAAAGCACGTTTTTGTATGAAAAAAAGAATAAACTTCCAATAGTTTTACATTATTTGTTTGTAATAACCAGTTTCGCAGAAAAAAACGGATGGGCGAAAAGTTCCCGAAGCATTATAAGCTAGTTTTCGTTATAGTAAACAAAAAAATGTCATTTGAATTGCTAACTTTAAGTTGAATGGAAATAAAAAAATAAAAAGTAAAAATTAAAGCTCAATAAGATAAATAATAAAAAATATATTCGTTTTTTTTAAGTTTGTTCATTTTTAAATTTATTTACTTCAATGCAATTTATTTCAAATTTTATTTCATATTTTAATAGAAACATACAAGTAGCATATGGCTTAAGGCATACATACTGAATATCTATTTGTACGGTATCAGGAAAAGAATGGAATATAAAGTAGTAAACACGGCAAATGCATACAACACATTTTTTATCTTCTTAGCTAATTTGGTTTCAAAATTTAATTTGGCTTTAAATTTCCAGTTTATATATAAACAATGTAAATAACTAATGCCAATAGACAATATGAATTTACATCTTATCATACGTAGTTATACTCCAATGGCCAACGGCTTTTGGCAAATAGCACCAGCATTTGGTTTATCGTTTCACATTTAAAAGAAGTCGAAGTTTGGTTTCATCGTTGTTAAAGCATTTATTCTGGCTTAATAATTCGACTCCTAAAACAAACAAATGAAAAGAATTGAATTTTATTAATGTCGTTTTTAATAATAATCGTTTTTAATAATATGAAACTCTGTACAAAAATGTAGGTCGTTTTCTTTATATACAAAGCAGTACCAGCTTTTAGCTAATATAGATTGCTAAATTATTTTCGTGCAAGCTAGCGATAATAGCTTAATTTCAAATAAAGCGTCATAAAGTCTACTTATATCAATTTTCGAATCGCGTATTTGATTTTTGTCTACGAGTTAATAAAATGAAGTCTGGTGTTATTATATAATTTTTTATAATTAATAGCAATGAATTGTACATTCTAAATTACAATCATCCATTTAGTCATGTAACTGCTATTCATTTACTGACTGTTATGCAAAATCAGATATGTACTCTTTTCTACTAATCCATCTGTACCCGGGTCGTGGTATGAAGACGGTTCGGTCCCTCTGCTATTGAGACATGACGCTTGTTTCTGGTAGGGTGGCTTTGTTAGAGGGAGATGATTGGATTTAAAATAAAAATAACACACAGGACTGAGAATAGAAGATCTGTCACACACGTATAATTGAAGGTCAAAAAATAGACCAAATAAGAATCAGGTATTAAAACAAAGGTATTTAACAATTACATTATAATAACAATGATAGTTTTGTACAGTAAATGAAAATTTTTGGACGCATTAAAATTCTCGCGATTAACAGACAAAATTTCCGGGAAACCAGGAATTTCCGTTAGGTATTTCCACTAGAGAAATCCTCTATGGTGTGTATTTTGGACTACTGATGTCGACGTCTAGTCGAAAATAGCAGTTAATGATAGTTGTCGCGAAGTGATTACATAGTTTTTGCATCCACCAACATAGGACATGCTGGGACCAATAAGCACGGTGGATAATAGAGAAATAATGAAATGAAATTCATAATATTGTAATAATACTAAATTATCTACCGATCCAGATTACACGCAAAAAAAAAAAAAAATTGCAAATATTGATCTTTTGTAGAAGTTGTTTTTATTCCACTTTAAAGGCGTCGCTGCAATTATTGTATTGTATTGTTATTGTATAATTTTTTTAAGGACGACCATTGTTGAAAGTAATAACAGCACAAATTTTTACTAATGAAACAGTCGAAGCCGATATATAATGCGTAGAAGAGCGCAAGTTATATATTTTTTTAACGGATCGGGCATGTCCTATTACCTGGCGGTAAGTCAATTGTGTCACAATTGAGTTAAGTTGTAGGAATAATGTAGGAACAAATAAATAAATAAGTAATATATTATAAAAATATTAAATCTAAATTTTGAAAAATGAGTATTTTTATGTTTGTTAATGCAAATCTATATCCGGTGATAATTGATAGCTGAGGGTAGAAATTACCGCAATTTATAAACATTTGTAGTGGACTGACCTAATTGAAAATAAAAATAAGATATGTCTATACCCCAGTTGTGGGATAAAGACACTTTTCGCACTTTTTCGATATATTTCTAAATTTTTTCATTAATTGAAAGCAATTACACCTGGAAATTATCAACCGTGGTGCGATAGTTAGTACAAGCGACTATAGTTCGCATGATCGCAGGTTTAACCCCGCAGCCACCTATCATTATTTTAGGGGCATTCAAACATTTCGAATATTCGAGTAATCGACAAGTATTGTAAATGCTTCTCCAACTGTGATGTTTGGTAACGTCGTTAATCTGCAGGTCCCGTTGTTAACACAGCAGCGATTCGTTTCGTTAGAATAGTGATTTTGAATTTTTCATCAAAGCAAATTCGAACCACATTGAACAAACATTTTTTTTCATTTGTGTTGAATGTGTGTTGTTCCGTTTAGCAGTACTGGCCTCGAACGGAATGCGCGAAGGGTGTTTCTTAGGTACGGTAACTTCGACATTTGGTGTTTTGAACAAAAGCAATAAAAAGTAAATTAAAAGCCGCAATGACACAAGTTTCTTCTGTTTATATCCCGAAAATCATATAGCCAATAAGTAATAAATACACTACTTTCTTCATAAACTGAGACAAAACTACAATTTAATGATATTTATTAAAGCTAAAGTCTTATTTACATATTATACATATACAATAAAGAATGTAGAATAATATACATCAACCAAATAATCCAACAGGAAAATTTGATGTTGCTTTAAAGTTCGTTGATATGGCTCAGAAGTAAGTCCTGCGTCCATTTGTCACCACAATGTTCTTTCTATTGGTACGACTGATACCTGAACAGCGCCCCTTCTAGAGATGTTTATAATATATTGTCTGCCCTCCATCTCTTTTCTTGCTTTCATTTTTTTGCCTCGGTGACGTTTGCTCAGCATGGACGTTATGATTGATTGCACTTCTAACGGCACATCGGTCACTATAAAGATAAATAAAAGAAATAAAATGTAAGTACAGAACACATCGGCATATTGATGTCATGCTATCTTTCAGGCCTACACCGGGCTGCTAAGGTAGAATCGTGGCAGGCCCATCGATAGTCTACTTCAGGAACATAAATGTTATTTTCTGATATAAAGGTAGCACATTCTTAATGCAGAGTAAGTACAAGTATGTAGCACCCGCCAATATGATTACCTTCTTTGTGGTTCCCAGATGCTCCGACGCAGATGATTATTATGAGTCAAATGCTTATGTCGGAATTTCTTCGACGGCCCCAAACAGATCCTTCGTTTTCTCGATCATTTCTTCAGGATGAAAGTTTCTCGCTTGGCCCAAAGGTATTTTCTTTCCTTTAGTTATTATCCGCTGACAATCACATCGATATAAACATACGAAAGAACAAATGGTTCTCATAATATCAGGTGACAGTTATTTAATCCATCATAGTTGGATAATTTCATTATTGGTTTTGTTGTGCTTTGCAAACTAAAAAGAGAATAGTTGCTGGTCTTTTAAATGGGTTGTCTTCCCTAGGAATGCATTTCTCTTAGCTTCTACATAGTTCAATCTTGATCTTCGAACTACCACTTAAACAAAGCTCTATCGGAAAGAATTTTTCGTGTAAACCTGTTTGCATCGCATCTAATTTCGATAAAGTTCTGCCAGGTTGTCGTTGGTGCAGCTTTCTTCAATATATGGTCCTCAAATCCTTTAAGAATTGGTGTAGCACATCTTCAAGTTTGTTAACGGGGTTTCTGTGACTACAACCTTCAGTTCTTTTAGTTGCCTGTTGTGATTAAGCCTGTTATATGCTTTATGTTTTTTTAATAGATTGTGATGGTGACGAATGATCCTGCTCTCCTTGTCAATATTTTTAATTTGTTCAGAGAATTTTCATAAACAAAACACGTTATGTTCTAATGTTAACCAATATCCAAGATTAGTTACAGAACTCACGTGACGATCCTACTCATCCGCCAGAAAACGCCTTTCGAAGTCAACTGAACTAATGTAATGAACGTGGTCTTGCACGAAGCTTCGTCGTCAAATAACTCAACAGGATGTAATCGTTCTTTGATACATACATTTTTCTTTGGGTAACCCTAAACTTTAAATATAATCAAATTTAAATGACTTCCATGCACCGTGACCCAAGTGCGATATAGTTATTCGTTACTGCCTGGTGGATTGTAGCGGAAATTGACTCAATTATCGTTTAAATACATTGCTTTAAATTAGCAAATTTGTTTGTTTGGTTCTGTGAACTTATTGTTTGCAATAACCCAACAAGAAAATCGGGGTGTCAACAGAATACAAGCCTTCTCATTGTTGTGGAGTGGTGCACTTTCTTATATTCTTTGAATCTTTTTGGCACTCACCTCGAGTATTCCTGCGGTTGTACTGTACTTAATCTTTTCATGGACTTTAATGTATTTTATTCATAAAACGGTTGAAGAAAGTTGTAGGATTTATAGTTGAGATACACTCAGGAACTTCCATAATCTTATTCTTTTTCGCTAAATCGGTTAGAGATTTACACATTTTTAACACTTTTTAAAACTAGTTGGTAATACGACACGCCATTTTCGGTAAATTATGCAAAAAGGGTTGTTTGACGCACATTTAAATGTATACTGAACCTAATCCTTTTTGAAATTATCAATAAGGATCATGAGGAAGGCTAGTGTCAATTTAAAAATTTCAACATAAACATTTATATTTGTTGCTCTGCATCTTATTCGTATTTTTAACAGTAGAACTAAAAATTGTGTTCATAATTGCATTTGATGAAGGTTTGAAGAATGGTTTTACTACGAAAATTTCAACCTTCATAATTATGAAATTCTGACTTCAGTATTAGGACTGTATATATAAATATTGAAGATTTGATAAGCAAATTTTGATTGTAAAACAATTCTTCTTAATATAATACAAAAATATGTTAATAACAATTAACAATATATATTATATGGGCTATCCCTGAATTGAAATAATACCCGGTAATTGCGAACTGTGCTTTGGAAACAAAAACAGAAAGCAAGGAGAAACCTGCTTTCTACCATTTGTCCTGCCGCGTTCTGTGTAATCCCAAAATTCTTCAGTGAAATTGTCAAACAGATATCAAGAAAAGTTATGCATTTTGCGCTTACTTATTTACTTACTTCGATTGCAAATAGAATATACATTTTTATTTATTATACGCCTCACGTAGAAAATAATCCCAAGCGCTTCGATTTTTTTTCGCTTTCTCTTCAGTTCGTCACACTAAGCTTCGACAGTATTTCAAAAGCCTGGTCCTTCAAACGGAGTTCTGATCGCATTTTTCTGCGCCACTCATCGAGTTCGTTACCGAAAACTTTTCATAATGGAGCATTTGGATGCGTCCTCGCAACGTGTATAGCTGATAAAACTGATGGTTCATACGACGATACTCTCCGTTATCGATGGTGGGCCCATAAATTTTCCGGAGTATTTTTTTCTCCAAGACTCCCACCATTGATTCATATGCTTGGGGTCATATTCCACGATTCTGCACCACACAGCCAGAAAGATAAAGCCAACATTAGAATTAGCAACGTTAGCCAGATTTTGTTTGTTGGGAGCGTTGTTTACTATTAAATTGCTTAGGATATAATAATATCTGTTAGCAGGCAATACTCCTTTCCCATTTCCACACATTCGATTTAATTTTATTAACATTGAGGTCGAATTAAACGAATTCATCCACCGCTCCAAAGTTCTAGTTATTACCGTTCACACATCGTCCAAGCGATTAGACTATTTGTTCTTTGAAGACAGTAAATTTTTTTTGTCCTGATTTACCACCAGGCTCATTTTTCCTGATTCCTTCTTAAGGCTAGGTGTAGTAACATCCCGTAATTTTCTGCCGATCAATGTCCAGATGGTACGTGACTAGAAGTTTACACAAACACTCTCTCCGCAATTGCATTACACTCTGTGTATTTGTGGCCAGATTCCCTTCGCCATCCTTACAGCAAGCGAGCCTTGTTCCACGCCCTTCACTTCTGGTCTTTTGATCTCTTTACTAACGGCCGTTACTGACCTATGGCGGAATGCATTTTATGTCTTATGTTTATATGTCTTTCCGTGTACACTTAGTTCATAATTCGAAAAATTGAAGAATTTCAACTATAAAATAAATTAAGACTAAGTAGGAAGTAAACATTGGAAAAATTTCCCTGTGTTTCGAAACTGAATAATGAACAATGCATTAAATATTGTGGTATTTATCATCTATTGTATCACAATAGCGAGCCGATCTTAATTATTCGAAAACAATGTATAAATTGTTTGTTAAGACCCATTTCGTATTTTAACGCTTATATGAAAATATCTGGTAGTCATGTGAGTAAATCCAGTACTGACAAATTATATAAATTTTTCCAAACAACGCGTTTTTTCAGCAATGCGTTTAGCTTATATTTCGTGAAATACGACTATTTCGCGGAAAATATAATTTGTTTCTTCATATGATTTCCTTTTAGCACAATACACTTTAAATGAAGTAACTTTGTAAACAAAATGCTGCCACATAATTTTTTCGCGAAAACCAATTTTTTCTTCAAGCTGAAATGAAGAGAACAAATGTTTGTGGAATTTACGGTTTGCCATACATTGAGAATGTCCAGTATTCGTAGAAGTGTGGAAGACACTGCTGCCGCTAAAAGTTTTGGAGAAACTGATTTAGGAGAACAATTTTGCGAGGTCGATAAAGAAAACGCCGAAGATGATCTCGATGTTAATCCCTCAACATCAAACAATGATAAAAAAGTCAGGAAAACCAGGGATTTTGACAGTTTTGAAAATTAACAAAATCGATCGGAATTGTAACTACGGAAAATATAACCATTCAAAATGAATCCTGTGATAAATTTTCTACAATGAATAGTCATCATCAATTAACTTCACGTGTAGGATGAGTCAATAAGAATTTCGAAGAATGTTGAAAAGCTGAACAGTATCATATGATATCATTCCACAGGAGATGTTTATGTCTCACGGCACAAGTTCTGAATCGACGGTTGGATGATATACAGGGTGTCTGTCGGGAAGATATACTACTTTGTTTGTTTATAATTTTTGATTAAATAAAAGAGAATGGATGTTACGTTGATAAATGTTTTATTTAATGTCGGCAATTATGTATGGGATGCAATATCAGATAAATGTCCGCCTCTGTTAGCCTCACAAATGCGAGCCCTTTTGAGCACATTTTTCATTACATTCTCACACATTTTACGCGATATTTCATTTGAGTTGCTCAAGCGTTTCTGGTTTGTTTGCATAAACGTTGCTTTTCAGATATCCCCACAAAAAGAAGTCCGGAGCAGTCAAATCAGGCAAATCAACATCACCATTTCTTAAAATAACTTGTTGTGGAAAGAGGCCTCGCAGTAATTCCATTGTAATCCGCAGTAATTCCATTGGAATCAAATCCAAAGCATGCAGTTGTGACGTCAAAAAGTTTTCAATCATATCACGATATCGCTCCCCATTGACAGTTACGCCGTTTTCAGTTTCAAAGAAATAAGGTCCAATGATTCCTCCTGACCAAATTGCACGCCAGACTGTCACTTTTAATAGATGCAAATGTGACTGATGAATAATTTGAGGGTTTCCATTGCAGAACTGACTATTCTGTTTATTCACATATCCATCCAAATGAAAATGTGCCTCGTCACTCATTGATTTGTTCATGAAAATCGGGGTTGTTATGGGCGAGCTGTAACATCCTATTGGCATATGTACGTAAATGGTCTTGTGGAAGAAGCTCTTGTGTCAACTAAATCTTAAATGGAAACAAATGCAAATCCTTGTACAAAATTGTGGCCAAAGTTGTTCTTTGAACACCAAGCTCATGAGCACTGCGTCGAATTGAGGTTGATGGATTGTTTTGAACACTTTCTTGAGCAGCAGTAATGTTTTCAGTCGATCTTTCAGTACGTTATGGTCCATGCTTGGCCCTATTAGCTACAGACCCTCTTTCTTCCAAATCATTCACTTCACGATAAACAGTGCGTCTTGTTGGCACGTTGTTTTTCCCAAAAATTTCACGTAACTTTCTCATCGTCACAGTAATCGATGATTGATTTTGATAAAATGTTTTAACGATTAAAACACGTTGGTTTATCGAATATTTTTTCATAATAAATGTGCCACGTCTCTACTTCACAACCGCCAGATATGAACTGTCAAGACTAACGTTTACCAAAATGGCGGCAAAACAAAGTAGTATATCTTCGCGACGGGCACCCTGTAATAGAACAGTAAATGGTTCTATGTACTATGTAAAGCCTAAGATCTGTGCAGCCTTCTTCACCTAACTTCAGGTCTATTTATTAGACAACATCTCTGGGGTGAGTCTATACAGATTCCGGTGTTAGAGTTGGGCTTAGCGTTGCAGTTAAAAAAATAAATGGTATGTTTGTTTAGTTGTCATAACGTAAATTCTGACGCAGTATAACTTGGAAGAACTGTATCATCCAAATCTCAGTTAGGTCAAAGTCACCCAGGAGCAGCTAGAACTACAAATAATTCTAAGTACCGAATTGACTCGGAAAATTTCCGGACATTTCTGCAGGCTTAGCAACAATCGAAAGCAACAGATATGAATATTTTTCGACTTCTCTTTTAAACATAAGTTTCGTCCAGAGATATAAAACGGCGCAAAAAGTCCAAACAATATTTCGAAATGGTCCGACATTTTTTGCCGTTTATGGATTAGTGTCGGCTGTTATCAAACGCGGCAGTCACGTAGAAATAAGCTTATTCACATTGAAATACACGTGGAATACATCTTCCACTCATTCGCGTAAGACGTCATTACAATTTCATGGATTTTGCAGTGTGTCCGTTTTTAAATTTATTTATACAGTATTTTATGATTGATATCGTTGCAGATTCTACATGAAAATCTAAACATCAACCCACTTTTTATTCACCGATTATGCGATTCGGTTTCATTCCATCGTTCGTTTAATTTTTTAATGAATAATTAATTTTATTCATTTTTGCGAAAAAATAAATTATGTCGCTATCAACATCCGCCGAAATTGATCTCAAATACATATGCGAAACTTTGATACCAATCTGTTGAGTTTTAATAGTAACTAGCCGACCCGGCAAACGTTGCTTTGCCTTCAAATTTTATTTTTATTGGAATGTTTCATTAGCAGGAGCAGAAATAATTGCTTTTTAATTTGTGGTTTGTATAGGAGGTACCACTCCCCACTGTCCAATCCCGCCCATATTTGCAGTAGCACTTAAGATATGTACACCAAACCTACGCACCAAATTTTGTTCAAATACCGTAAGCAGGAGCAGAAATAACTGATTTTTAATTTTTTGTTTGTATGGGAGGTACCACGCCCCTTTGTCCAATTGGACCGAATTGTAAATCTAAACCATCCCAGGCACCACCCAGACGCATATCAAAAATTTATGCAAAGCGGTCCAGCCGTTTTGGAGTTTTAAGCATCGGAACAAACCACGATTCATTTTTATATATATAGAAGATAAAACGAAGTAATTACACTTGAACGACCTCGTTTTATGGCGATTATATTAAAATACAGGCAGATATTGATCACTTTCTACAGGGTTCAACCTAAGGACGATCGAAATATATGTGACTTGTTTGAAATTGTTTTTAAATCGCGTTTTGTAACAAATTTACAAGAATACATGGACCGATTGTCGGAAGGTTATCACTTAACTAAATAATACTTGCGTACTGTATCTCTTCGGCATTTATTTCTAATTAGACAAGTTTCGAATATGTCATCATAACGCCCACTGTGCAAAAGGCAGTATTCGTCCGTTTCAAGTCCATTCATTATTGATTAAATGGAATAATTTATAGAATCAAATAAGTTTTAATAAAAATTCCATAAACCTTTCACATCGTTAGTGTTTTTGTTTGCATAATCCTCCTATACTTATACAGGAATCACCGGCTAACGTACATAAAATAATATTGCCTGTGATGTTTTTGAAAGTGATTCTAAGTGAATAGGTATATATTTTCTCTTGCCTACCACTTATATTTTTCCGTGTGATATATTGTACCTAGTCCTGCCATATGTTCTGTTACAAATATAAAACGCAATAAAAAAAAAACCAATATTCATATTGTATTCAAAATTATTTCATTTATTAGAAGACAATATTGGTTGTTAAAAAAAATTGTATTCACTCGAAATGGCCGCCTTTTGCTTTAACACACGCTTTCAAACGGTGTGGCCATTGGGCTACAGCCGCACGTACGATTTCCATGGAGATCGAGGACGCTGCTCTGGTTAATGCTGTTTTAAGGCATCCCAAATTTCTGTGGGGAGTCTTGCAAGCCATATTCTCCAATTCTGACCACAAAGCATAATCCAGTGGATTGAGATCTGGACTCCCTGATGGCCAATCTTCTGCTGCTATAAAGCCAGGAATATTGACTCTGAGCCACTCCTGCGTGGTTTTAGCTTTGTGCGCAGGAGCAGAGTCCTGTTGGAAGATCCATCTACGTCCATTGAAAAGGGTATTGGTCAAACTCTTCACAACACCCTCTAACACATCTTTTGGGTAAACCTTTGCACCAGTTTTTATGCCCTTTTCACAGAAATGGAGGGATGGTGGGAGACCCCCCACCAAACCATTATGGAAGAGGGATGATGGCCACGTTGAACCCTTGGAACAACTTTTTTCGCTTCCTTAGATGAAGTGGCATAAATCTTGTCATTTTGTTTGTTGAAAACTTCTTCCACGGTAAAAATTTTCTCATCCGTAAACAGAATATTTTCATGGCCATTGTCCGCGTGCCACTGCAAAAGTCGCTTGCATCTTTCCAGCCTAATTTTTTTTAGCTGAGGAGTTAGAAGATGCCCCGTGGACCGACGATAGGCTTTCATATGCAGATCATCCCGAATCAGCCTAGACATGGATCTGGTTGATATATCCAATTCCTTGGACATGATTTTCTGCTTTCTAAGGGGATTTCTCCGAATTCTTTCACGCACTGCCTTTACTACCGCACTCGTACGGACAACGCGCGGGCGATCACTTTTTGGCCTGTCTTCTACTCCAGACAATTCGCCGAAGCGAGCAATAGCACGATAAACGAACATTCCTGATATTCCGAGTGGTTTTAGCAACTCGAAAATTTGGCCAGCACTCTTTCCGCACTTATGCAACGCTATTACGCCGACTCGATTCTCTTTAACGCCCCACTCCATGTTAATAGATTGCAAACTGAAACCAAACTGACTAGTATTCTTCACTAATCAGTGCATGTGTTCTGAAAAAAAAGTTAACGGTTCTATTCCCGCAAGAAGTTTTGAACGATAAGCGCTGGAAATTGTGTAACAGAACATATGGCAGGACTATGTATATCCGCAATATGGGTTATACCAAATACTAATCGGATGCTAGTAATGTGTTTTCTTGACTAGTTCGATTAATTTTCAGTGTCCCTCGTATTCTGAAAATTTAACATATTTTTCACTTACGATAAAAGCGTTATGGTGTTTTATGATGTAATTTGGGGCTAAAATGTTTGATCGCCTATTAATATTCAAAATCAAATAAATGCAGTATAATTACCCAAACCTGTGACGGGACTTGCCGGTGGAGATGGTGAATCTAAGGATATTATTTCATTTTCTGTAATTATATTAAAACAAGAATATAAATAATAAGTTAGGTTATTATCCGACGATATTATTTTAAGAAACTGAAAGAAACCATTTCGTTACCTCTTAAATTTCAATTTTAAAGAATTGTAATTACATATACCGATAATTATACTTAGACCATGATTGTATGTTAGCATTTGAACGCTTTTAATGACTAATAAATAAAACAACTTTTACGTATTTAATATTTTTTTTTTTTTAATTTGAATCGTTTTTTACAGTATTATCCAATACGCTTTTCTTTATTATGTACTATTTAGAGCGGGCATTACAAACAAAAATTGTCAAAAAATGACTTGTTTATTCATCAAATATTTCATTGTGTATTAAAAAATTATATGTATTATACATATATGTGTTTTGGAGATTTTAAACTAAGAAAACAATAAGGTTTTGTTACGTTTATGTACATTTGTTAAAATATGTTTTGTTATTATTTCCAGTTTTTTGTTTTGCTACAATCGTATTGTTCATTAGGGGCTAGAGTATATTTTATATTGGTTTTATTACTATAAATTGTAGCATTGTATTTTTGTAGACTTATTTCATATAGCTTTATTATTAATTTACTTTTTTCGGTTTATTCAAATATATTTATTTAAAATTCTTCATTTCTGGATTTAATTTCCATTTCATGTGTTTTGCATTAATTTAAAACTTTTTTTTCAATAATTTCTTATAGATTTTTATAAAAAATAATAGGTAGGGCCTAATATAGAAAACAATTTATATAAAAAAATAAAAAAGAAAAAAATAAGAAAAACACAGAGAAGAAATCAAGCGATGGCAAACAAAATATAAGAGAACTAAAAGAAATTTACTTTCTAATAAATTGGCAAATGTATAGATAATGAAATGATTTCTTTACGGTTTCATAAAAAGAATACATTAGTTTCTATATACATGCAACAAAATAAGACAATTTAGAAGTGTGACTTACATATTAGCAGTTTAAAAGAAAAGTGTTAAAATTGGCATGATTTGATCGCCCTAAGTGACTTAGGACTGACCCTTCTAGCAATATTCATTCAAATTTACAAGATTGAAAAAAAAAGAATTTCCAAACCAAGAGTCAAAATCTCAAAAAAACATTTTGAAAGAAACCAAAATATCTCTCATCAACTTACAAATCCTCATAGCAAAGTATGATCTGAATATTACTACTTACTTATGATCTCCTATCGCATAATTTATATAAAAATGTGGGCATGTAATTAAAATTAAAACAAAAAAAAAAAACAAAAAAAAAAAAAAAAAAAAGCTTTGATAACGCTTCTAGATGGTGTATAAAATATTGTGAGAAGATGGGATATAACCTTAATAATAATGGTGTTAGGTGCTCCAATTTCCAGTAATAGGAAACTATATATATGATTTATACTAGTCATATTTTGAAAGAAACCATATCTAGACTTAAAACCGCCCAAATAGATTAATAGAAAACTCATTGTGAGGGTACAAAAAAACTTAAATTGTAGGATTTACCTAAAATTACTTATGTAGTTTTATACGAAGTTAGGTAATAGTGTATATGTACTATTTATACAGCATGAAGAAATATGTGTTATATTCAACATAGCAATTAATCTTGTATGCTTATCAGACAATTTTTCCATGTGTTATTCAAACATTATTGAAAACGGTTCTGGTAGATTTCTACAGTTGGTTAATGTTAGCCTATATTCGAAAGCTTAAAATTATAATAATAAATATGTTTGGTAAATAAATATCTATGTAAATACATATAGTTTAATGTAAATATGGTCCTTAGGAGCATTAGAAAGTACTCCGTATCTGATCAGAAAAATATGATATATTTACATTCGCAGCTGTTGCTAAATTTAACTTCTCAAGATAACTGCACTAAATATTGTTCTAGGTTAGAATTCATTATGGAATGCATCCTTTACTAGAATGCTGGATACCGGACAAAATTTCTTTCCTTCCATAAAACTCAAATATAACAATAGGTAATCGGTTTCATACTGGCACTGTAACCTCCATAATATATTAAAAAAAAACGCACTTACTTATGAACAGAATTCAAAAACCTTTAATAATATATGCCTTTGATTCAGGCAGATGGGGTTTCTGGACAAGTTTGCACGCAAACTTGTCATTTGCAGTATGATCGTAAGGGAATGCTACACATAGACATAGTTCGATAAAGAAAAGGTCCGTTTAAAAAAATACTAATTATGCGGCAATTAATCGTCTTCTTTGAACAAGTTCTGATCCGTTTATAAATCTATTGGTGGAAATTGGTTCAAAATAAGTGTTTTCCATTCTTGATGAAGGAAATAATGCAGAGCCAGTGATTAAACTGGACTCCGTGCAGTACATCTATTAAACTTACTTCAAATAATAATGGGCATCATTTGAGTTATGTTCCGATTATAATTAGAAGGTTACATTACTTTTTCGTAAGTTCATAGCCCTGCAATTACCCAACAAAAATTTGTTAAAATCATACGAAAGGGATACATTTTTACTGCACCGGAGACATAGCTTCGAACGAAGCTGTTTTTAACGGCACCCACGAAATAATATTGCGCATTTAGTGAAAGGCTGTCACAACTCAAAATATGCAAATTTAAAGGAGATCAGTTTAATATTTTTTAGCCGCTAAACCATTATACTCGTATCTTACAAGGTTTCTATCCTAGATCTAAAATTCGGACAGAGGTGTAATTTTAAAAGTATTAAAAGGTCAATTACTAGTTATTATAGGTATATATCAGATACGAAATTTAATTCCGTGTGCACCCCATTATATATTTAGATATTTGAGTTGCGATATCATGAAAAATTCATAGAGGTTTTGAAATCATCAACAATCTTGTGTTATTTTGTATAGATTCGATTATAGACAAGACATTCCTCCATCACTAATTCAAAACTGAAAAAGTACCAACAAAAAACCACAAAATCTTCCACATTTACGCAGAATGCCGTTTGTTGATTAAAATAAACAAAATTGCTGCTTTAAATTAACTGCAGCTAATTAAGATTTATGTTTGGAACACAATATTCAGTATTTCCATTAGAAATTATCTGCTAATTCGAAAAATAAGTATAGATAGAGGAACACAACTAACGAATAGAAAATTGGTAAATCGATATTTTCAAAACTTAAATACAATTTCGAAGCTCTCAAAATCGTTGTACCGAAGGATTTCTTCACTTAATGAAACAGGAAATAATTATAAGCGATTAAAATCTATAAAATATAATGGAAATCACAACAAATCATTAAATTTTGCTATTGCAGGTAGAAAATTGTGTCTCAATGCGCTGTCGTGGCGGAAAATCGCGTTATGTCACTAAGCGCTATAACTTTCATTCTAAATCGGCATCAATTCGGTTCAACAACACAGCATATTATACTCCTGTTATCGTTTTAGTTTTTCTAAAATAATCAACAAACCTATTAGAAAACAAAACCAATTCCTTACTACATTATCGTTCATTCACTAGAAGGAAACCCAACTCAAACTTAATGTTCTTTTTTTTGTTTCCAATGGCTGCATTTAGGATAAATGTTATTGATTTTATATGAAAGATATTACAGCAAGAGATGGCATCAAGGCGGTTTCGTTCTCAGCCAGACAAAATAAGTTAGTATTTAAAATCTATTAATTATTCGATTATCTTTCGGGTTTTCAAGTTCTCCTGAAAAATCTCTACAAAATAACTTCAACGACATTCACTCAAACCATTTTTTTTAACATTGCGTTTTTAACAAAGTACAAGGCTGAAGACAACAATGTATAGAAAATAAGTTTGGTTTAATTTAATAGCCGGAATCTGAGGTATTCGGAAATATTTACGACATGGAATATACCTATACAATTGGAGGTAACGCAACGCAACGCTGAGGTTCTCAAAACCGTGAGATGTTACCTATTCAAATTTGAAACTAATTCAGTATTGCAGTGTTGTGGATTTGTTAATTTTTGTACAATTTTAACGCAGTTAGCACTGCGTATAATATTGTGTAAACATACTCTGTATTAAAATCTTTTTTCTCAATATACAGATTTCAGATATATGCTCCGAAAAGTAAAATAAAAAGAGCTCTATTTAGAGCTCTCTTTACAAAAAATGCTTTACAAAAATACATATATTTCTATAAAATTGTTCCCACATTTAGAACAATAGATATCAATCAAAATAACAATATTTGTATTTAAAATTCAATAACGTTAATGTGTTTTCTACACATAAAAGCCAGATGAAAGATTCACTATCGTAATAATTTAAACTTATGACGCGTGACGTGTTCGCAGAGAAATAGGTTGCGTTATCTTCTATTCTTTGTTCTATGTTTTTATGAAGACATTACTAAATACATGTTGTGGAAAAAATTTCAAATTAGGTCATTTACGAGTATAACAAACTTAGAATAACTCTGATTAGTCAATTGTTTGAAACAGATTTAATGGCCAGAAAATAACTATTTAATTAATTGCCAACTGTGCTTTATTTACTACTTCTAGTTTCAAAAAATGTCCAATCACATTACCAAGTGGGAAATATATCGCAATACATATATTGTAGCAACCTGCTTGTGGTCTCCAAAACCAAAGAAAGGTATTTCATCAAATAAAATTTTGTGAATAAAATAAATCTACAAGTTAAGCATACATAACATACGCATAGCAAACCAACAACACAAAGATAGCGAAATCAACATTCTTGGGTCCACAATTACTAATTCACAATTTAAAGACACTCTATTTTTGAAAATTACTGATTTATTTTAGGAATTTCTCTGATAAGATTAAAATCGTTCCATGAAACTTGAACTTAAAACAAAAAACAAGTGGGAAATTATTTATTCACAATAAACAGATCAGTTCGCAACCAGCCGCTTTTACTAACAAAAACGTTTTTAACCTGTTAAATCTATATAAAAATCAGATTAAACCACTGAAACACAAAGTGAACAAAGCTAAAATATGCATACCTTTTTAAAATAAAACTAAAATACAGAAATAAATAAAGATATTTTTGTCGTAGATTCGAAATCTTTTATCAAAAAATATTCTAATAATCAACATTTTGAGAATATCCAGAGAATGGGTAATTATAAAATAAAAGCCAACTAACTAATATAAATAAAAGCGAGAAGAATAATTAAGAACCTGCTATATAATTTCAGAAGAAACCCAACAGGTTTAAATAAACATCTTCACATGGCAACTATGCCAAACTTGTTAGTGACGGCCCACAATCTGAAGCAAAGCGCATGGATTCAAGTCGGAATCTATTATTCCGAAACGCCATATACCGCTCAGAAACGATTCGGTTCACGCCATCTTCTAATCGAAAGGTGAACTTTAAAATGGGCGAATTATTGTTCAATTGTAGGTTGTAGTAAAACTTAAAACTAGAATATTCTTATCAAAAAAAATTTTGTTTTTGTTTCTTGTTTTAAACAATCACTATCTCTAAAGTCATAAATAGGGTAAAAATGTTTGCTCAAATCTGACTTGATGTATTTTTTCCACGTATTCTCAAACTGCTTGCTGGAAAAAAACGGTAGTCAACTTTTAATTCTAAAAAGAATTCTCTAGGAGCATCATCCGAAGCAAATGTTTTCTTCTTGAAAAAAAAAAAAACAATATTTTCATTTTGTGTATCTGTGCTATTTACATATCCGATACATCATTGGACGTGTTATTATTATTGCTATTTGTTAGCTGAGTTGATGAGGTAACAACACCAGCAGGATGTGTTAGACGTTGTTGAGCTGCCGACCCCAAAGATGGCGATGTAGCTGACGACGATGCCGTTTTAACGTTGGACGACGAATTATTATTTTGACGTAAATCCATTAGAATTTGGTCCTGCATGGAATCAACGCCAACCTCTTAATGAATTTCCAAATTCACACATTGAAATGTCATATCAAAAGAATAAAAAACAGACAAATGCGTAGACAGAGACAAAGATAAATAGACACAACATGTACAACAAAAAAAATTATATAGAGAAAGTTATTGAAGCTCATTTCTTGTGTGGATTTTAAGAATAATATTTGAAACTTTTTATTAAATAAGTAGCCTTAGCTTTACAATACATTATAAGTATATACGAACAAAAAAATGTCTAAAAAAATCAAACCTTAATGATAGTATACGAATAAATAAAAAATAAACAGGACACAAATTTAACAAACAAAAAAAATTACTGACATATTTGTGGTAGATTGATTTAAAATGTTAAAAAAAAAATATGGTAACAAAAGAAGGACAACAATTTGCTATAATCTCTAAGATTTTTTGACAACACGACTTATTGTGATTTCATTCTCTTTTACTTCCGAATTAAGGTTTTTCGAACTTGGACAGTTGTTATTTTGGCTGGCCTTATTGCCGAGCGCATTGTCAATACGCTTAGCCAAATAACCAAATCTAAGAAGAAAATCCTCAGTACTTTCATTGTTTTTACATTCAGAACGATTCAATAAAGATGAATATCTATCTAGAACTTTATCATCACGTCTCGCTCTTGCTCCCGAATCTGAGGAAACGCTGGCGGCAATACGAGATGCTAAAACTAAATGAAAAAGAAAAAAATTGAAAATTTTCGAAATGTAAAAATGACACGAGAGCGCACACATTGATACATCTAATTGCTATATTGACTGATTAAATTAATTTTCTGTCACTGCAGCAATTAAAGACAATTCTAATGATAGAAGTGGAATTGATTTCAGTGGCAAATTAATTTCTTTTGGAATTTAATTAATTTACCGCCTTGTTAAAAATGGTAAATTTCATGAACATATCTTGCAATTGGAATATAATAGGCGAACTAACTGGGTTTTCAGCAAATCCATAATGCAAAAACAAGTCGCAAAGCACTTCAATCCAATTAATGTACAGCAATCTTTGCAAGTTTTGTAGAATAGTTTACAACCTCAATATTCGTTGCGATTTAGCTTTTAATATTTTAAGCTTCACACAAAAAACTTATTGAAGTAGGATTAAACTGCTTATATGTTTTATTTGATAAAGAAAAATATACGTTTTTTTTGTGCGGAAATGTTATGATATTGAAATAATCGCTTCTTGGAAATATTTTGATTATTTGCATATGGTTACCTATTGTACTAATTATATAATAAAACATTTATAATTGCGGACAACATGAAAAATAAAACTTCATACCTAGATTTTCTCAGAAAGTTATTTTATTCATAGAATAAATTTATTTATTCAAAGAAACCAGCCTATTGCCGTTAACATCGTGTCTCCTAATTGTTTTGATCACACCACAAGGAAGTCGCTTAGCTCAAAATCACATTGAATTAGCGCGGGGGAAATTGGAAATTGCAAATACACACCAGAAAAAAAACATAGAAACTGTAGAAATCTAAAGTCTAACTTATAAAATAAAATTTTTCCATGTACTCGTATGCCCAGATGGAGCAAATTTTAATAAAAATTGTTATTCCAATGAAAATTAATTTATAATCTACGATTAATATCAAATGATTAGAATGGGTCAATACGAAAATAACATACAATTGACAACGGCAAACATTCGATTATTAGCACGAATCATTTTCTAGCGCACAAAGGCTATATACGAGTATTTGCCAACAAATGTGATACGAGGTGTGACCAACCGTTATTTTCAAATTTCGTGAGTTATGTATGTTCGATTTTCGCATTTTTTTCTGTCATTTTGGATTGTCAGTTTGTTTCTGACAGATAAAAAGTTAGTCGTGTTACAATTCAAAAAAATGAATCAAAGAAACTATTAAGCTTTGTGTAAAAAATGGAATTAAATCTGCAAGGACATTTGAAATGTTGACGAGTCTATTATGAGCAGAACACAAGTTCAATTGTGGTATAACCGGTTTAAGGAAGGCCGAGAAGATGTCAATGACGATGACCGAGTACGTCAACAACCGATGAAAACATTGAAGCACTATTAGAGGTCGGTTGGCTCATGCCAAGCAATTTTACGGATGTTTTAGGCATGAAACGTGCGGCAGCGAAGATTGTTCCAAAATTGCTAAATTTTGAGCAAAAACAACGTCACATGGACATCGCTCAGGAGCTGTTGAACGTCGTCGACGAAGATTCAGATTTCCTCAAAAAGGTCATAACTGGTTACGAATCATGGGTGTATGGCTGTGACATTGAAACCAAAGCCCAATCATCCCAATGGGAGCGTCCATAAGAGCCAAAAAAGCACGTCAAGCTCGGTCAAATGTGAAGGTTTTGCTCACTGTTTTCTTCGATTGCAATGGCGTGGTGCATCATGAATTCTTGCACACAGGATCGTATGGTCAATAAGGAATACTACCATGAAGTTAAGCGCAGGAAAGGAAAGCGTTTTGCTACAATTGAGGATATAAAAGAAAAATCGAAACAGGAGCTGTTGGCGATACAAAAAACACGTTTCAGAAGTGTTTCGAGGATTGGAAAAAACGCTGGTATAAGAGTATTATATCTGAGGGGGATTACTTTGAAGGGGACAAGATAGTTATTGAAATACTTGTTGAAAAAAATTGCAAATAACGGTTATTTTTTGATCACACCTCATGCACATATTTTTCAAGCCAATATATAAGCTTTCCAGTCAACTTTGTGAATCTAACCTAAAGAATCGTTATAGGGTGAACAGAAGCATTTTGTATTCTAAAAGCCGAATTTGCATTTTTCTATTAAATCACATTTTAGCAAATTATCGGTTGAATTGGTAAATTTATGGTTTTGAAACTCTGCGCAAACATTCTGATCATAAACTGCAAAAACCGTATTGCAAAATGAACATGAAAAATTCAAAGATGGTTTTATTATAAATCTATATCACGTGTACTTCTATTTCCTTTTTACTTTTACTTTTAATGTGTGTTAGGGCCTAATTTTATATCTGGAATAGGAATTTGGAAAATATGTAAATGTCGGATTCAGAAAGAAAATTGTTCTTCCTTAAAATCTTGAAGCAAGTGGAAGTTAGAGACGCTTTATATATACTCACATGATTTCATGGGCTCAAAGAAAGCTATGGTAAAAATAAGTGTTAACTGAGAAGTTAAAAAACTCATAACAGCAAAATTATAATCCTCAAATATTGTGCGAATCCTTATGAAGATAGACCTAAGAGTTGTTCAAATATAGAAATTTCCCTCTTTATATTAGGCTATACAGTGTTACAAAAGTGCATATTTTGTGAGGCATTAATGGCATAAACACATTAAGCCCTCTCACCGAACTGTTTTGGAGAGGTAAAGTTTTTTTATTCATTCCTATTCGGTAATTTGTTTTGAAAAAAAAATGCCAAAATTCAAAAAATAACTCTGAAAGGAAAACTGTTGCCTCTTCAGAATTTTGGTCACATCTTTGTCGATTTTTGCTTGGAGCATTGACTGCTTTTCACACTGGAATGCCATAAATGTAGAAAAAATTACCACATTTGTGTCATATTGCAGTTTGCTGTGTGCCAGTTCACTTCGAACTAGTTCTATACTGTTAGCAAGTAGCGTTGAATTCACGGTGTAAGTCAAGATCCAACACAAGAACTAATGAAATCATTACGGGATCGGCCCTTTTGCAGAAAATTGCGTAATAGATGTCATAAATAATAAAACAGCCTGAACTGGATTTATTACCTACTAATAAAACATCTCACTTTGCGAATGTCCCTTTGATATATACTGTAATTCCAAATAAGTTCAAATATTGTGGTGCAATTTTCGCTAACCTAAGAACTAGTTCCATTCTTAAAAACTATTTCCTTTCTATTAGTTCACTACATTTTATAAGGATCAGTAATTTCTGGAACTATGAAAGCTAGCAAAACTTTTAAAATAACCAAAATATTAGCAGCCGAATTTATAACGAAATGTTGTTTGCTCGATGTACGCTGCGCAAAAAAATACATATATAACCCAAATGTGTGTGTGTAACCCATGTGTGTGTTCACTCGTTGATTTGTTTAAAAAATTATAAGTTAAATTTGTCAATGGCTAGTTTTTCATTATGAATTCGCCTGCAGAAAAACAAATCGCAGTCAACCATGTTATCTATACCGTAGCCGTGTTGTGGTTACTGTCGCAGTCATACTTGAATTCAAATTTTATTGGAAGCTTGTGACATTTTTGACGGATAAGTTGACAAAAAAATAGCCCAGCTTTACAAGAATTTTTCACCCTTCTTTTAGTTAATGTTGTCACAAATAATAAACCAACACTGAGCGTTGCGAATTTCGGAGAATGTCTATATGATATAAGTACAATACAGAAGAAAGTCGATGATAATATCAAACACATTATAATTATAAAACTAATTATTAATAGCAAACTTGTCTGGCATGACAAGGCTCACGATCCACTAGTTCTCAAAGGGTTCATACTATAATTCAAATGCAACATTATCGTCCTTTAAAAAAATGTTCAATTACATCGAGACAGAAAAACAACGGAATGAATACCAACCAATGCCTGAATGTAGACTTACACTTGCAACTATAATTCAAATGGTTGTTTTCCATATTTTTCGCGCGAAGAATAAAACGAAATGATTAATTTTGGTTTCTTTAGTATAATTAATACACATACGCATTTCAATTTGGAAAAAAATACATTATAATCATAGTATTTTAGTTGGACTACAATCTGTTTAACGTTTTGTAACCCAAAGCCAATACATCGGAAAGAAATATTCATTTCTAAAGCGTTTAAGTCATTCCAAACGGTTAACAGCAGTAATCGTTATCGTTGTCATAATTCAGTAGAACTGTTCTTCTTCTTCTTCGCCTAGCTCCAACTCGATGGCCCGCATTCAAAAGATCTTCTGGAGGAACGTGTGGTAACTCGTCAGCCTCTAAAGATGGCGACGCGGTCGAACTATTCAAATGTTCGTCATCACCTCCAGGCACCATAAAATTTACCACTATATTCGATTCTATGCTTTCATGAATCAGCTCCATCACGCCGGTAGCATCTATCATGCAAATAAATACTACTACCGCCAATAAGAATCGAGCTATATAGAAGGCATCATTCCGTATCCAATTCGAAAGTAGCGGGGCATTGTAATTCAAGAAATTCTGATTTGCCACTATTACGTATTGGCCCAGAAAATGACATGAGAAGTTGAGCAATTTTAAGCAAGGCAGCCAAACCTGGCGCATCAAAAAATCCGTAGCGTACAATATCAGACATAGTTCAACAAGAAATACCAAAAATCTCTGGCGTCGTTTTAAGTCCTTTGGCCACAAAGGGCGTAATTTCGAAAATATACATAGTACAGAAAAGGCAAAGAGGCTGGAAGCAGCATTAGGAATTAACAGCGGGTATTTCGAATATTGTAGCTCTATAATGCTAATGCGATTCAAATGCATTAACATGCCAACACTGACTATAATTCCCACCTCGATCGCCTGTTTATATCCAATGGAAACACTATTATTCGGCATAGTTTTTGAAGAACTTTTTCACCAACACAAACAAGATAATTACAAGTTTTTGCACCAACAATTTGTCTTTATTCGAACAAAACGAATGAATTTGAATGAGACTGATAAAGAGAATCAAACTACACTTTTTGGCAGCTGAAGAAATCACAAAATTATTGTTGTCGAAAAGTTTAGAAATATTTTTCAATGAGTACGCTATGCAGAAAGCAAATGTGACATTTTTGTTTTTTCAAGTGCAATTTTACTGAAAAGGAAGATAGATAATTATGAAATTGGAAATTCAAATACCACAATAATTATTTCTAAATCGATATAAATTCACGCGACTATAGTGCATATGATCGTGGATTTCATAAAGCTATTTATCACTCTTTGGCCAACGGGGACTTCGATGTTATGGGCGATTCACCTATTATTGAAATCTAGTAACATCCTCAATATGACGTTGAATACTGTCACTAAATAGAGCTCCCGCTTATCGCCATTGCATTTTGGGATGCTTTACCTCATTCGTGGGAAGAAAAGTTTGGTTTTTACCCATGACTTCTCTTAACCACAATTTCTCCTTTAACCAGAAGAAATAATTAAGCTTATAAGCAAAAGATAATAACATTTGATTTTTCTCTGTATAAAAACCCCTATGGTGCTTTATTTCTAACGAAACATCCACTTTTGCGTTCATTTCTGAAAAAGGAATAAACTGTTTAATAGTCTTCGTGTTTTTTGTGAAGATGTTGCTTCGAAGCGTGTGAAATTTTGCATTTGTTATTCCCTATAAACAATGCGATAGGAATATTGGCCTACAATTTCGAAAGTTCCGGTAATAGTCTGAATTTGTTCTTGGCATTTTGAAAGTTGATATTAAATGCGTGTGTATGTGCAGGGGAGGGCTCGTTTTTGGATGTTTTCTCCATTGGTTGAAAACAATTTGGCCTGTATTTAGAATATTAGTTAGGACCAGAACCCCTAAATCTCCCCAAAATCTGGCCATGGCTTTGCTTCGGGTAATAATAAAGTTTCTAGTTTAGTTATTTTAGGGACTAAAACCTGTTTAACCTCGCACCCCTTGAACCGATTTAAAGTGAATCATTTATTACTTTTAATTTTTACATCCGGTAGACAATGGTGGATTTAATGAATGTAGCAAATATTACTTCGTAATTTTTGATTTGTTATTCTTTTTAAAGCATGCTCTATAAATCTGAAAAACAATCGATTTGAAGCCGAATTGAAAGCCAGGATATGGGTGTATATACAATGTTAAAAAGCGCTGGCTGTGACCAGTTTCACTAAAATGCTTTGAATAAATTTTCTATTTCAGAATAAGTAGATAATGATTTAAATTAGTAGAACCGCAACCCACTCTAGGTGTACTTCTAGCAAATATAAAACGAGATCGGACCTGCAAATTAGCCGAAAACTTCAATAATAGTTAAAGGAAGAATTTTCAAATCCCTAGAAACATAGCAACAGCGTCGTCGGTGAATTGGTGTTATGAACAACAATCGAGAAAAGCAAAAGAACAATGTTGAAACAAATTTGTAATTAAATTGAAAATTAAACCTATAAAAGCTAGAAGTAGGTAAAAACTATTGAACTAAAACTATTATAATTATCGAATTTTCTTCAGAGAGGAAAAAATTATACTTAGGGCAAACTAACAAAAAAAATTATACTAAAAAGATGACAGCGTGATGGGTAAAATTAAGTCATTTACTAAGCTTGTAATGAATGAGTGTCGGGTAAAAATTAAAAAAAAAAATAGTGTATATTAGACATTTGTATATAACATAGACATAGTTATGTTACTTGTGTTGCATATTCCTTTTTTTTTTTTTTTCTTTTGTCTATGCGGAACATTTCATATATATTTTTTAACAGAAATATTTTGTATTACGGGTTTCCTCTCATATTTTAAATTTTGTGTCTTTAGTACGAAAATGAGTCCAACGTACCATTTTTCTGCGGCATATACATGCCCCTTTGATTAGAGCCACCATTGCCATTCATCGTGGATGATGGTACTCCCGAGGGAAGATTCTGTTTTGCTATTGGTCGACGTTTAGCCAAAGGCAAATCGTCATCTGAATCGCTCAGCGTTAGATCCACCTGCAAAATATGTGTTGAGATATGTATTGAAAACATGTCTATACAGATGAAATTGAATTTAAAAAATTACCGTTTCACTATTTGTAGTTGACGAGGGTTGCTCACTTGCAGAGATTGTAACTGATGCAGGTGCTGTCTTCACTGGTTTAACGTCTTCTGTGGTAATGAGCTCTGGAACAAATAAATAAATTGTGCGCTTGCTTAAGACGTGCAGGACATTCCGCTATCGCATAAGTAGGTCAATGATCACTTTAACAACGAAACAAGAACTAACAATTACAGAATGGGTTGTACATAGATGCACAGTGTGTTGGCTCCTAGCGCTTTCAGAAAGAGCAAAGAGCCCCCAGGTATACCTTCTGGCTGTTTTAAAATGTACTGTGCTCACGAGGCCGGTTTTAAATATTTAAATTATTCATTCAAATTTGTTATAGTTTTTAAAAAGAATCGGCTCGTGAGACTTTGCATGAACCATCTTGAGTTGGTGTCCCGTGTAAGGGGATTGGAGACTACCAAACACCAATCTGCAAATCTAGGTTAACAATGTGATGATGATTAGAACACGCGATTATCATGCATATGATCTTTTGTTCGAACACCATTACAAGCACCAATGCAATGTGTCTGATAAACACTTCGGGTGGTCGAGTAGTCGACAAGTCTTGCAAATGATTCTCAAACTGACTTTCGAAATCGTTGTTAAACTGTAGCTCCGGTTGCGTGTGTCTGAAAACAGAAAACGCAGAAGCTCAAACTCTGTCAAATCCCATTCATTGGATGCAATGGAATTTACTTTTTAATACTAGTTTCAAGTTTTTAACAAAAAAAAACTTCAGCAAACCTCCAAAACTGTGATTAATTAAGGCGTAAGTTTTTAAAGCAATTTTCTGAGAAATAAGTCGCTTAGAAAAGTATTTACTAATAGGTTTACGAAATGTTATAAATTTTCGCAAAACATAATTTTCACCTATATGCGTTTTTCATCCTATAAAGACTTCTCTGACAGACTGAGCAGAAAGAATTCGGTTAAAACAATACTAACACAACACTCACGTGTATAGCTTTCAGATATATGTCAAAATTGTTTTTATTTTATAAAGCAAACCTTGATTTTTAGGGAATTTTACTTGTAAACACTCACCTATATCGTCTGAAATAACTTCAACCTTTTCAACCGGTTTTGTTGGTGTATCCAATATTTGGCCCTCATTACGAAGGCTATGAGTACTCCAAGAACCATCTTTGTGTAATTGTATTTCCGTATCGTCTGATTTAAGCAAATTTGAGGCTAAAACTTCTTGGAAGTAGCTGAAATATTACATATGCTTCTTTAGATATATATATATGGACATTTTACCAGCTACAAAATTACCCATCAATAACGAGATTGTCATATACGGCGGGCTTGTCACAAACCGGACAATTCCAGGTGGGTTTGCGTTCATTCATCTGCAGGTAAAGACTGGCATCGAAACATTGCAAATGTGAACATGTTGAAGCCCGACATGGTATGGACATCTTCATTTTACCCAATGGACAATTTAATGACACCTTCAGCATTGTGGTAGCAATCTCGCAATCTGCATCCTCAGTCAATTTCTCCTTGACTATACAGTTTGCAATTGGCAAAGAAAAATTATTATAAATATGATTTTATATAAATTCTTACAACCAATTCAGGAAACTTACTAAGAGCTCTGGTGTAGTCGGCAGGTTTGACACCCTTTTGTTTCATTCTCTGCAGCAACTGAGCCGAAGTCAACTTCTTTACTAAATAAACTGCAATGCAATAGCCTCGCGTATAGTCAGGACACCACTGCACAGTTATGGTGTTAGTGACTGTGGGTGAAAGTTTTACATTTGATGTTACATTAACTGGTCGGGGTGGTCGTTTCGGTTCGACATTGGGGCGATTGGTTGGAATGACATTCTGCAATATAATATAATTTCATCGGTCATTTCGAACAGTTATTTCCAGGGACGGAAAATAATTGTTAGGCGAAAAGGTTGTTAGACGAAAAGGTTACGCGAAAATTCCCTTTATCTTTATTAGGGAATTTTTAACCATTATTGTGAGACATATATTATTTTGGTCACCGTAACCAATTCAAATGAGAAATATTTTTTTTTGGTTATGAATAACTGTTATAGCAACCAAAAAGAATTTTTTGGTTAACAATAACCAATATCCATAGAAAATTTTTTTTGGTTATCGCTATCCACATAAAGGGTAGGCTATAGGTATTTTTAATGTAATGGATGCCTTTCTAAGGGGTAGAGGTACGTAGGGCAAGCAATTTAAATATCTTTGGCAGAAGATGTAATATGTTCAGAATGTAATATGTTCATTGACGAAACGTTATATACTAGCACTTCCTCTTATGTTCGTCGGACTTTAAGAAGCTTGGAAGTTGACTCGTCGTCAGAGGACGAAACGTCAAGCGTGCATAGAAAACCACTGTTAATTCAAACCTTTGCCGAAATCGACACCTACCGGGAGGGAAGAGTTGATGTCGATGCCAACCTTCTGCAATACTGGGAGGAAAAAGAATATACGTTCCCGTTTCTCAAACAACTGGCAGACATTGTTCATGCCGCACCAGCAACTCAAGTTAGTGTCGAGCGAGCGTTTTCTGCATTGGGACTTGTACTAAGTGATCTTAGATGTAACCTTTCAGACGATTCATTGCGATCGCTTATGTTCGTAAAACTAAACAAAAAAACCTAGTTCTTTAAGATAATGAAAATACTTTTCTGTTGCCTGGTTCATTCAATAATAATGAAATGAATTGCAGAATTAATTTGATTAATATTTTTTTTTTTCGAGATATACATATGTACTCGGATAAGAATTGAATTAAAAATAACTTTAAGTTAAAATGTTTTTTATTTATAAAATAAAAGACCGTTTTTTAATTTTACCAAAGATATTTAAATTGCTTGCCCTACGTACCTCTACGCCTTAGAAAGGCATCCACTACATTAAAAATACCTATGGCCTACACTTTATGTGGGTAGCGATAACCAAAAAAAAAATTTCTTTGGATAATAGTTATTGTTAACCAAAAAATTCTTTTTGGTTGCTATAACAGTTATTCATAACCAAAAAAAAAATATTTCTCATTTTAATTGGTTACGGTGACCAAAATAATATATATCTCACTATAATGGTTATTTTTAACCCTTATTTAAATTCGTTAATGTTAATGGTTAAATAAGATTTTTTCATCATTTCTCTTATAACTGTTACGGTCCCTGGTTATTTCCAGTGTGTCCCGTAATCGTACTCACCGGCAGTTGACACAGTTTATTATTTACTTTAACACTGACACTAGGGGGGAAACAGTCCTCTTGATCACAAGATGTCTCCAGCAAACAGAATCGCAATTGCACTTGTATGGCATGCTCTATCTTGGAGCTGTTACGTATGTCCCTATTTGATGCAATTTCTGTGGCTTGTTGTGGTGTCAGTGTGAAATAGAATGGCACCTCCTGTATACGCTGAGCATTCCGTGGCACTAACGACGAAGGTTTTATTAAGGTTCCCAGCACATCATAAAAAGCTAATTTCTTCAAACGTACATCAGGATGTATGGGCATCTGTGTTGGTATGGCGTGCATAAAAGGCACTACATTGTTTCCTGGTGGCACGCCAGCTGGCATTCCCGCTTGATTGGCTGGGTTTAAAATTTGTTGCGGAGCTCCCATGGGAGCACCGGGAGCAGCTCCCACCATGCCAGCGGCATTCGGTTGCATTTGCATTTGTGAATACATTCTTTTTGGATCTGGGGGACCAAATTGATTTGCTTGCTGCTCAACACTAGAATTGAGAGTAGAATAATGCCTATGCTATTTTTTTTTTTTTTTTTTTTTTTTTTTTTTTTGTGACAGTTCGTACAAACTGCGGAATTTGCATTATACGTACATAGATTGTGTGTATACCTCGCGAACTTTAGGGGCTATTAAATCAAAGTTGGTGCGCAGCAATGCTATAATGCGTCTTTGAAAATCAATTTTACGTCCGGCGAATGAAATGTTTAAGTATGAAAGTATCTTTTGTAGCTCAACCACTCGAAGAAGACTGACCATCTCCTCACATTCCTGAAAGAGAGTAATAATAAGAAGCAATATTTTGTATATTAATAGATAGTAATAGTAGAAGATTTGGAAAAGAACGACAATGCGCTTATTTAATCATCAACAAAGATGGCGAAACTATTAGCCGAAAACATATTTCGTTTCAAGAATCATGCATGAAATAACCAAAAACCAACCACCAACATTTTTGGGTTTGTTTCAATAATATTCGATTCCAGAATATAGTGTATGTACTTTTCGTTCATTTCTACGTGTGAACTATTTTACTAAAATGGATTCCCCGATTTTTTTTTTCAAATCTTCAAGACAATATTTTTTATTTGTTACGAAAAATCGTATATTAGCCAAAACTAGCTCTTTTATAAGAAAATAAGATCGAGAAAAGGTTATAGTAACGACTTCCCTTCTTCTTGTTGAAGCAGTAAACAATTCAATTGGAACATGGACAGCTTTCAATAGATATCGTTATATGATCCAATCATAACAAAAACAATTTTGTGTGGTCAAATTTCAATGAAGTCTGTAAAACTTAAATTTTTATGAAAATAAATATTGAAAAGTCCAGGCAGAAGAAAAAGTGAAATTATTTGATTTATTGTAGTCACTCTTGTTTTTTGGGCGTTGTGATCAAAAGCCCTTAACAAATATATCCTATACTACATGAGGTATATGGTGTGAAAAGGCAGAAGACTTTAAAGCATTACAGGTTGGTTGTCTTAACCGATGATTTGTAAGAAATAGCAATTTAAGCAAAAAAATAACACTCAGCAGCACTACTCCTTGCAATGAACCCAGGAGAAAACTATCTCTTCTGAATAGAAATTAGTTTTTCTTTCGAAAATTTATACCTATTTATCTACATATGTATACTTATCTATGCTAACGACATTCGGCTATTGAGTGCAAAGAATTCAACTAATGAAGGCTTAGCTAACATGAACGAAGATCTTCGGTTGTGAATATAAACGATATAAATACTATATTGGAGCCATTACGGTGGGGTTTAAAAACTGTGATGAATAATGCAGTTATGACCGCTACGTCCAAATGTCTCTCAATGAAAAATCAAGATCATATCCGCTAGGAGAATAGTATTTTGCTGGTAAAATCAGTGAGTTATAAGAGAAATTGACCACATCGGTTGGCAAAACAATATCTATCGCGAACGTACAAAGTGAATTACATAACGAGCCCATCCATCCCCAGCGCAGCAAAGAGAGGATCAAGACGTTGCCAACAATATATGGTTAAGATGGATAGAATATGTACATATTTCTCCTGCAAACCAGCACCAATAATTTCGGATTCTTTTGTTTCCTTTGGAAAAAAATTCTGGACACAACAGTCACAACAACAACCGATCCTGTAGCTTTCTTTTGAATCCGATTCAGGAACACGAGCCATACTACCAGCTTTCCATACAATTATTGAGGAAAGTGATAAGTTGAAAGCACTTGAACAATATTTCACCACGGCAGGTAGCTCTAGAAAACTGAACATTGTCAATCCTCACTGCTAATTAACGCAATAGCTTGTCAATGAATCGAAGGCCTTGCGTCTCAACATCCTCCTATTTGTATAATCGGTCAGACAGCAATTCCTATTAGTTGGATTGAAGAATTATTTGACCAAAACTTGTCTGCACCAAAACTGAAGTTGCAGCTGTCGCGAGTAATTACACACGACCGGCGGCGACACATTTCTTATGGTATTGTGTAATAGATTACCCGTGAGTGGTGAGTTGCGTTCGTGTGTAGTTACGCATCTCCGTGGGCATTGTACACATGCAGTTACTCACTTCTCTTGGGTAATGTGTAAGCCGTCATTCCTCATTTCCCATGGCGATGTGTGTGGGCTACTCATTCTGCTATTACTCACAAAATGCGTACTCTGGTTTTGGCCACCAGTGTACACCTTCTTGCTTCCTTAGGGCAAAGGTTTGAAAATGTTAGTGGTACGGCATTTAATTATGGTATGTATTTACTAACAAAGAACATCTGCTTAAGCAAAATTCGAGATCTTTTCGCAGTGAAGACAGTTTTGCAAGCACTCCTTAATAAAAAAAAATTGAAAACAATATGTAACTGACTGCCGGCAATTTTATCAATAATTTTATTGTCTGCATGAAACTGAACAATCTTTAGCCTTATCCCAAATCCGAAATCAAGCATCGCCGTAATGCTAGAACGGAAACAGATGAACAAAAGAGACATTGAAGAAATTCATGTTGCATTTTGTGAAAAACAACGAGTGAAAAATTTATGCACTGTTTTCGGAAAACAGGCATACATACATTCAAATATATGTACAAAGTGACACGCATACAACGACAAGAATACATATATATATATAGATATATATATATATATATACAAACACACTCACTATATATGAGAAACAACAAAAACAACACAAAATGCACACACAGCCAAAACAACACCAACACTTATGTGCAATAACTACCACAAATACATAAAACAAGCGTGTATGCACACACGTATTTATGATGCAAATACATATGATTCACACAGACACATACGACACTTCACAAGACAACACAAAAAAAACTACACAAAAACTGAAGACGAACGGCTTTGGATACAAAAATCTTTCAGAAGCTTTAAAACAATATGTATTTGTGGAACAAAATAAAAAAATACGAATATATTTATTCCCAATATCATAACAAAGCATTAGTGCCCATGAAAACAACCGCATATTTATACCTTAACAATTATTTAACATGTTCACAAAAGCAAAGCCTCATATTTTCACTGCAGTGTTTTCTCTCGTTTTACAGTTTATTAATTTCGGTCACACACGCACACAAACTCGCACCAGAAGAAAAGTATCGTATTCGTCTTCTTCTTCGTCGTGTTTTGCAGATTTTCTCCGATGTTTTCACACTTTTTCACTCTGAATTTGTAAATTGATTCTAAATTGTGCTTCCTTGGTGCGGCCTTATTGATATATTTGGCTGTTCACATATAGAAATTCATTTCCATACTTTGTGTTATTAACAGTCCAGTGCGGCCTTTTCATCCGCACATGAATTCTCCTTTATTTTTTTGTTTCCAATCTTTCTTTACTTGGCTCCGCGAAACACTCTTTACGGGAAAAAATAAATTCTGTCGAGTGGAATATGGCGGCGAGCAAAGTCGGTTATAATGTGCCTAACATCCCACTATTTTTGTTGTGTGGTAAATGTCGCTGTAAATGAACACAACCATCCGGCAGTGTTGTATTTAGGAAAGCAAATGTGTGAAGGGAGACCATATGTTTAAACACCGTACCTAAAGTGTGTCCATTAAACAAAAGACTAATTTTGGTGAATAGATTTCAACATCAACTGTTTTGCTATACATTTTCCCATACATTTATAATATAATTGTAAAGGCGCTGATAGATCAAAGTTATTTTTGGAACAAATTTAGCTTAGCACAACTGACCAGAAAAAAAATTGGGAATTATGTTGAGCCATTCAGACCCATTTTTGAACTCTAAGACCCCGTAGTTCGGTAACTGAGCGCCGCTACCCGTATTTTTAATTTCACTTTTTTTCTTAAATTTAAATTGTGTTTTTTCTTCATTCTTGGGATGTTGTGCTAAACTATAATAGACTTGAGCCAAATTTTCAAACTGTTACCAATTGAAATTAAATTTATCAGACCCATGTAATAATATGTCTTCTGATGTACCATCGTTGAAAGTGACAGTGTTTTTTTAAAAGGACGGCACATTAACTGACTTGTCTGGCGGATATCAGACTATTTATGGACTATTTGCTTAGAAAAAAAGCCATTTCTCAACTTTCGCAAATAAGCTTAAATCTGATGATTTTGAATCAGGTTGATGTGTGTTATTCCTTTTATTCATGCATGCCATCACTAACTGTACAAAGTGGTCATTCATATCATATAAAATGGATAATCATTAATTTCTTCAAATTTTTCAAAAGGTTCGAGTTTTGACCGGCCATCAAAATTCGAAAACGTAAAACGCTTCAACTTCAGCGGAAATGGTTTAAGGTGAAACATATTTGAAAGGTGGTGTATTGTAACTGTCCAATAACCGATGATCACGGCATATAATAATCATATTTGTGTATGATTTGTGTATATCTTTTCGCCGCTATACTTTTTTACGAGGGGAAAAATATGAAAAGTATCGTGTATCATATACTTCTGCCAAATAAGTACATGCAAAGTAATATCCGGCATCTGTGTGCCGTCACATAAGCACAAATGACTCAAAAAAATTTCGCGAAATTTTTATTTTTTACTGTAAACTGCCGCTTAATTCAAAACTGCCACATGAAATAAAAAGCAATATATTTAAATCACAACCAATTGCGCAACCTATTAACAGCATTAAAAAAGGACGATGTTCCCCAGCTAGAAACAAATCAATAGATAAATCCTACTACTTGTATTCTCGATAAATGTTCTTCGATGCGGCTTTTTTAAGAAATAATATTTTTGCTATAGCAAAAATTAGAATTTATTTATGTGGAACAAAACTAAAAAATTTAAAGAGAAAATCGTTGTAATAACAACATTTACTTAGGATAAGACTAGGATAGACACAGTTATCTATTATACGCCGTACGTAAAAAATAATTCCAAGCGCTTCGATTTTCTGCGCTTCTTCTACAATTCGTCACACCAATTCTCAATAGTACATTAAAAGACTGGTCCTTCCAACGGAGTTTTGGTAAGACCAACTCCTATTGCTAGTCGGATTTTTGTTTATCAGGAGGACTTTATCGTTAAATCGCTTGCTTAGAACACAACTACAACAGCGTTTCCACATTAAGGGAAGATGTTTAATTGCCCATTCCGACAATGGCAAATTTAAACTAAGAAAAATACAATGAAATAGCCGTTAAGTTCTAATTCCGCTGTTCTTGCTGTTCTTCCGTATAAATTATTTGAGCAAGTCACATACAATTATAGACGTACACAGAATATTTTCGGAATTTTGAACTCCGTTCTGAACAAGTTTTTAGTTATTTCGAAGCAAAAGTATTTTTATTAACCCAGATTATAAATCACATAATACTGGTCTTAGGCGGTACTCAAAGCTTTTGACGAGTCAGACAAATTCAGCTTGTGCAATGATACGAAAATTACGGACAAATCTCCGTAAGTATGAAATGATATGAAAACTATAACACAATTTTACGAAAAAATGTTATATTTCGCGGCCACTACATTTTGATGTGCGTTCCTTCTAAGCCACACTCTTGTTTATTCCAAAAATGCACAAATTTCATAAATTTTTAAACTTCATAAACTCAGGAGTTCATAAATTCGTAAATTTAAAAAAAATTTCATTCACAACGCATCCAAGCAAATTGAAACTAAGCCAAGGCATGTCGTAAGCAAATACGATCAGTTGACACATTCACACGAGTAGAAAATAGGAGTAATGGAACAATAATAATTAGAAGTGAGAATAATGAGGAGAGAGAAAAAATAAAGAACGCTATAGAAGTCGAAATGGGTGAAAACTATGAAATAAATGTGGCAACACCGATTAACTTGGATGTTATAATAACAGATATTTCATATAAATACACGAAAGATGAAATATTGGAAAAATTAAAGAGACAGAACCCGCAAATTGGTGAAAAAGACATAAAAATAATAAGTACTTTCAAAACAAAACGAAATAACAGATCGATACACAATGTTAAAATTAATATAGACATTGAAACATATGAAACAATTATGAGATCTCAAAGAGTCAACATCGGGTGGGAAAGATGCAGAGTATATGACGGTACTTCTGTAAGAATTTGTTATAAATGCAGAGGCTATAACCATAAAGCGAGTGAGTGCAAAAATCAGGAAACTTGTCTAAAATGTCACGGTAATCATAAGCAAAACGAGTGTAATAATGAGCAAATCATGAAATGTATAAATTGTATACGCGAAAATAGAAGATTAAATCTTGGTCTAGACGAGAATCATCTGACCATCGATAAAAAATGTCCGGTGTACCAAAACAAATTGATCAATAAAAAGAAAAGATTAGGGCTAACACAATAACAACCAAATACAATAAGTGCAATATATACAAATGTCCAAGGGTTAATGAATAACTACAACCAAATTGAGCTACTAATCGCCAAAGAGAATCTGGATTTCCTAGTTCTATCTGAAACACATTTGACCGAGGATATTCAAGAAAACGAAATTTCGTTACCAAAGTTTAACCAAATTGTTAGCTATTCAAATTCAACGCGAACGGGAGGAGTAATTATATACTACAAACAAGAGTGGACAGTAAAAAAATTATACGAGAAAGTGGTAAATTCCAACTATTGGATATTAGCTTGCGAAGCTCAATGCGAAAATAATATTATATTAATGTGTGCAATATACAGATCTCCTAGTGGAAGTGAAGCAGAATTCTGCGTAGGATTTCAAGAAACCCTCGAAGTATTGAGTGAGAAGAACTGCGATATTTTGATAGTGGGAGATTTCAATATAGACTGGTCAAATAATAGTTTTTACAAAATGAAAGTTCAAAGTGTAATTCATGACAATGGGCTAAGCCAAATAGTTAATCAATTCACAAGGATCACAAATTTATCAAAAACAATTATTGACTACGTCATTACAAATAGCCACAAAGTATCAGTGGAAATGAACTCAGCATTAAATATATCAGACCATGAAGCAATAAACATAATGATCAAATATGATAAAAAAAACAAAATGCAATAAACAAGTAGAGATCTTCAAATATAAGTCGGGTCTGTTTAACGAAGAATTAAGTGCAATATTAAAATATGAAGGAGGCAAAGACATAAATGAGAGAGTAAATAGCTTGGACAGCTGTTACGATGAAACTGTGCGAAAATTCTCTAAAACAATCACGGTAAATGAGCAAGAAGTGACTGACCGATGGTTTAACGATGAACTCAAAAAGATGAAGCAAACTAAAATCATAATGCATGATAGAGCCAAGTATGAAAATACAACCGAAGCGTGGAAAAACTACACCGAAATACGAAATAAATATAAAGTAGCAATTGAGAACGCAAAATTTAACTATACAAATAACCAAATAAACAACACCAAAGACCAAAAACAAATGTGGAACACAATAAAAAACTTAGTCATGATGAAACGACACAATGTGATCCAATCTGTGATATTCAGTGATGGTGAATATAAAGATAATAAGCAACTGGCTAAACTTTTTAATGAATATTTTGTTAATAGTATTAAGGACATAAGAGAGTCGATTGAAGAGGTGCAATATATAAACAATATAAATATGACCGATAAAAAATTTAAATTCCGTGAAATCACTCTTTTAGAACTTAAAAATATTATAAAAAACTTAAAAAATAAAAAAGATTTTAAAAACATTTCACCAAGAATAGTATTAGATAATTGGAAACCAACCGGCAATATACTGTTAAAAATCATAAATGAATCACTCAGGAATGGAATATTTCCAGAAAATTGGAAGGATACCATGATAACTCCGGTCGAAAAGGTAGCTAAGACAAAGAAATGTGATGAATTCCGGCCCATAAATGCCCTAAAAACTTTTGAAAAAATATTGGAGATGGTCGTAAAGGAGCAACTAGTGAAATACGTTGAATCATGTTCTTTAATAACTAAACATCAATCAGGTTTCCGGAAAAGTTTTTCATGTGAGACTACGGTAAATTATGTTATTAACCGGTGGAAAAATATAGAGAAGGATAAGAAAATTATGGCAATCTTTTTGGACTTTAAAAGAGCTTTTGAAACCATCGATAGGGGAATACTAATAGACAAACTGTATATGTATGGTATTCAAGATACGGAGCTGGAATGGTTTTAATCATACCTATCAAATAGAAAACAATTTACAAAGGTTAACGATGCAAAATCGGAGAAGATAAATAATAACTATGGAGTGCCACAAGGGTCAATATTGGGAGCTTTATTGTTTATTATTTATATAAATGATATGCCGAATGTAATGCAAAAAAGCGAGATGGTTTTATATGCAGACGATACACTAATTTTCGCAGAAGGATATACCCCTGAACAGTGTCGGGACAACATAACAACGGATATAAATAACATTTGTAAATGGTTAAAAATGAATAAACTAAAATTAAATGAAATGAAAACAAAAATTATGGAAATTAATATGAGTAGTGAAATGAATATTGAATTAAATGGAGTAAAAATAGAGAAAGTCAATCACTTCAAGTACCTTGGATTTCTAATTGATAATAAGCTAAAATTTAATGAACACATTGAATATACATGTAAAAAAATCGGGAAAAAATCGGGTTCTTCAAAAGAATAAGAAATAAAATAAACGTCTTAACGGCAATAAACGTATATAATACAATAATTAAACCACATTTCGAGTTCGGTTCCACAATACTATATACATGTTGCGCTGATTCACATATAGACAGATTACAAAAACTTCAAAATAAAGCTATGCGATCGATTTTGAAATGTAACAGATACACACCAATAATTACCATGCTAAACACACTCAAATGGTTGAATGTAAAACAAAGGCTAGCACTGAATACCATAAAGCTGATACGAAAAATACAACAGGGGAATGCACCAGATTACTTATGCGATCAAACAAGATTTGTTGGTGAGGCACAACCATATTCTCTTCGTAATGCTAATAAGTTTTACCTGTAAACTGAACCTTCTACTTAGAACTCGGCTACTCTTTTAAGAATCTTGACATCAACATTAATCGAGACAGTATTGAATTTGTAGGTGAAATGGAGTGCCTCGCCATAACACTTGATAAACAACTTGATTTTCGTGCTCATATTGATTCTATGATTCCAAAAAATGTTTTTTACTCTGCGGAGATTGTACAGTATGAACATATTCCTTCCAATTCATATTAAAAAGAGGTTAGCTCATGCCTTGCTGATGTCTCAAATTAATTATTGTATTGAAGATTTTTTCGGGAACAAATCTTGGTTGCCTTAGGAAAATTGAGAGGATTTTTAATATGGTAGTAAGGTATGTGTATAGTTTGAGGCGCTTTGATTATATGTCACAATATGCAATACGTTTTTCACGTATTTCCTTTAAGAATTATGTTGAATTCCGGATCATTAAATCATTTTATAAATTGGTAATGTCTGGTTCCCCACCTTCACTGCGAAGTAGATTCAGATCCACTAAATTAACTAGAAATCCACGACTTATAATTCCTTTCACATCGCATATATTCTTAAAATCATTTACGTGCGCGCTTGCGGAGCTTGGAATCGGCTCTCTCTGCATCTACGAAATTTTGCTTATTCATGTTGACTAATTTGGGACATTAAGAAGGCACGAGCTGACCTTTCTTTATTCTGAAGGAATGTGTTTACGCAGTATACATCGTGATTATTTATCGCCTCCCTAAAAGTATCTGTCAATCACGCTCTGGTCATTAATATAATTGAAAATCTGTTGTCATCGGATACTCAAGGCTCGGTAACTGTTCATAAAAAAGCCAGATCAGAAATATCTCAAAAAACGTATTGTTTGTTTTTGACTTTTGTTCATATTTTGCTGATCTTTTAGTCTTCTTTTTAATCGCTGTCATTACCTACTTATTTTTAGGGCCACATTATCACCATTACAAGACTTTGTCGTATTTAAATTCTAACAAAAACTTCCTAAGATCGTTTAATATTAATCACCAAAAAACGGTTATATGGATCAAGATGCTTATATTTCAGTTATTTCAGCGGAATAAACGTAAACATTTTCCTTTAAACTAATTTTAAACTTTAAATATTAATTTTCAATTTCAACTCATTATTAGTGTTTTGTTTGCAATTAAGCTAACATCTCTGGCATGCCAGATAATAATTCAGCTTTCTATGACTTCATATTTTAAAAACATTTGACAATATTCCTGCTGGTTGTTAGAAAAAATGTAAATTTGTTGTCAGATTTCCCGTTCAATGCGAAATGAGACTCATCGCTCACCCAAAATGAAAATTGCTTAGCTTAATTAAGTTAACAAGCACAAATTGAATATCAGTTTTGACCACAAAATTTACAAACTGGAAATTCGGTCCTTCCAGTACTATTTTGTACAACGGTGAAAAATCCCAAACAAGCATTATATTGATGAACACCGCCAAGGCTAAAGGAAATTTAAAAACATGGGGAAACAAAAAAACGGTGCAATACAAAAAAAATCTAACAAACCATGCACCCAAATATCTCAAATATTCGATTTTCAGGTACGGATGTTATTGAAATCGACACCAAATATTGCAATCAACCGCCAATTTTAAACACATCCCTATACAGAAAATATTGTACATTCCATTTGTTAATCCAGTGCGACCTACCTTAAGGCGGACCGGATCTACAAAATTAGGTGTAGCGGACGCCGACTGTATGTTGCGCTTTTGTGTATTATTGGAGTTCAACTGATGGTGTTGCTGCTGTGCTGATGGGTTAGACAAGGTCGCGGATGTGGACGACGTCGCCGTGGAAGAGGATACCACGCCGGAACGCGAACTACTCGTGGCACTGCCCGAGAGTACCGCGTTTTCTGCTTGGGTTTGCGACCGCGTCTTACGCATTACAAACGATTAATAGTATAAATTAACCGAACACACACGTACGCACACTGTAGCACGATTAATTACAAAATGTAATAAGGTATCCCCGTTCGTACAATATTCTGCCACTAAACTATTCACAATTTGACCGTTCACTTGTTTTCAAACAAAAATTCATTAAGTTTTATGCGTACCGAACGATTAAATTCCACAATTTCACGTTTTGATAACTTTGCTATATTTTTAGCGGAAGAAAATTTTCAGGATATCTCCGCTCAATTCAGATGTGTGTGTTACGACGGAGCCAGGGGACATACGAATGCACTGTACGAGAAGTGGGAAAACAGCTGGTTTAAGAGAATGCAGGCAAAGCTGCCAGATCTTTACTATCAACAGTACATGCCTTCCCATTATTAGTGACAGTGTTCATTAATTTGTTTACAAATAGAATTGCCAGAACAAAAGCGAACTCAAACTTTCCAATCTGTTTTTATTTATAAAACTTCTGATTTTATGGTAACAACGCATTTGTTTCAAATCATTTGTTTCAAATAATTCGTTGATGCTCTTCTTTTAGTGTAACTACGAAATTCTAGCGCTATACACTGTAAAAAAAATTGTCTAGATTTGTATTTTTTCCCCCTTAGAAAAAGTCCATATCTCCACAGTTCACATCCAGAAAATCATCCTCATACGTCTGGAAGTCCTTCGACAAAACGCCATGAGAAGTGGATGGCTTCTCGGTGAGATCGACCTCCTCATTATTTACATGATTTATAGCTAATGATTTGTAGTCGGGGCTTTGCTCAGCTGCTTCTGGGGAGGGTGGAGGATTTGACACTACAAAATAAGAAGGGAAAAGTTAGGACGCTGATGCAGTGATGCCATTTGTAAAATTATTATATACTAACAATTTCCTTTTTGTTGTTCCATTTGAGATTCACTTCCAAACATTATTAATTCCTTACGCGTATTAAGACTACTCAGCTCTGCACTTTGTTCGCTGAGACGTTTCTTGAGTTCTTCCACTTTGCGCTCGCGCTTTAGCGTTTTCATGTTTTTATGTTTTTTGTTGTCATTTTGACGATCTTCCGAAAATATGGCTTTTTGATCATCGGCACTTAAGGACTCATGGTGCTTGAGCAAAAAAAGAAATACACCTCCAGGTGTACGACGTCTTTGGCCATTCTAGAGATAATGTAAATAAAAATTCAACCAAGGGGAATTAATGGTGACGCTTTTCAATAAAAGATAAAATTAAGCCACTTCATCCACAAAAAAGTGTATTATACGAGATATACGACATATAAAATTACACATTTTTGGTCGATTTCTGAGATACCGCCCTTTTAACTAAAATTACGAAACGCATTAAATATTTAGTTCTTAGTGCTTGTTGACTGCGCTAAAATTATAACCCGAAGCTGACAGCACCAGCCGCGTCAAGAACAATTGCTTGTGAAAGCCGAAACAATTACATTTGTGGTCACAGCAGTGATCAATGCAATGACTACGGACGACGACAGAAAATAAGAAGGAACTAACAACTACGTCAAACAAAAATTTATGGAATTTAAATAAAACTATCGTTTGAATATTATTATAGCCAATATTTCGAACGTGTTTTATTGCTATGCCTGAACTGTGCATTCCATTTTTCCTAATATGGAAAAATTTTACAAATATCCATGTGGCTACAATGGCCTATGGAGACGGAAAGTATGAAAAAAATCGCTAAAATGTAAAACTGCCTACAGTTAAGAAAAGGAGAAGCTCCGCATGTAGACGAAAAATAATAATAAAGAAAAGTAGCAAAATCACAAACGAGTCTTTAAGTAGAAAATGGTGCGTCCAATCAAATTTAATTATTGCCCCTGGTAGGAATTTTTTAATTTTTGCAAAACCACGAAATATTGACTCCAAAATACAAATATTATCGAAACTATTACCGCGACTAAGTTTATCCATTTCAGAGCATTAATCGAAAGTTCTGATTATTCAAATCTATGTATGATTAATCAAATAGTATAAATTTTGATTAATCACATTTGAAGAATTTGTTGATACGTTTTGTATTCAATTGTTCGATTAATCAATTAATCATGAGCTTTGAATAATCAAAATAACGGCTAATCAATTCATCAAAATGCATAATTAATCAATTAATTGACGATACGGATTTTTAATTTGTCGGGTTGACTGATTAGTCCCTATATAAAATCCAATGTCCGGAGTCAAAAATTAAGTTAGCTAAATGATTGAATATTGCGTTTCAGAATAACAAAAATATTTAGCTTTTTTTTTTGTATTTGGCTATTTTTTAATGTTTTCGTCCGCATGTGATGAGAAAAAATTTCTTTACATTTCTTTCCATATCGCAGACATGACCATATTAGTATTTTAAGTTATTTCTGAGTTGCAGGCACATATGTCTCTTAACGATTCGTTTAATTTGACAATTTTTGTCTCCTGAACATTCGTTCCCCAGGTATCGACATATACAGGGTGGCGCAATAGAACGTGCATATTTAAAAAATAGATTAAAAAATAAATACAAAAGGTATGATTAAAATAAATCTAAGGCATTGTGGAGTAATAAATGGAGTTTGTTTTTTTTAAAATAACATCATCTAAATGGTGACCCTCTCTACGACGGCACTCCTCTAACCGCAAACGAAAATTATTGAAAACTTTCTTCAGTAATACTGGTGTAATGGCTGCCATTTCACCACGGATATTCTCCTTGAGCTGAACGATGTTTCTTGGATTATTACTGTAGACTTTGTATTTGAGGTATCCCCACAAAAAAAAAGTCAAGAGGCGTCAAGTCTGGACTACGTGGGGACCATGGGATATCACCTCTTTTCGAAATCAGTCTGCCAGGGAACATCTGCTTCACCACCACCATGGAGTTATTTGATGTATGACAGTAAGCTCCATCTTGTTGGAACCAAGTTCTGGAATTCACTATTCTTGAACTTTAAATTTCTGGAGCCAAAAATCCGTCCAACATCTCAACATTGCGTTCCGTATTAACCGTGACGTTTTGGGATTTTCATTGTTCTAGTAACCACAATTTTGACGGTTTACGAACCCATTTATAAGGAAATAAGCCTCTTCAGAGAAAAGGATATTGTCAAAATTGGAAAATCGATTAAGCATTTCATTAGCAAATGCGAGCCTTGCTATGAAGTCAGACTCTTTCAATTCTTGTGTTAATTGCAGCTTATATGGATGCAGTTTAAGATCCAATGTTAAAATTCGTTGCAAACTTCGTCGCGATAATTGTAAGACAGACGATCTCTTGCGAGTCGACATTTGTGGATTTCCTCGTACTGACTCCATAACTCTCTCAACATTGTCTTCGGTCCTAGATGTTCTTGGGCGACCATTTGCTTGTGGTTTAAATGTTGAACCGGTCTCTTCAAAACGCTTTACCAATATTTTAATTAAATTAGCACTCGGAGCTTCACTAATTCGCCGTAGTCCATATTCAGCACAATATAGTCACCTAGTAGCAATATATGAACGAGAGTTCTCTAAAGTTCGGCTAAAACTCCATGAGCCCGCCAACCCAACGATGTAGGCCCCCTCGCCCGCGCCTTTTCTATCCCGCAAAAAAAAGATGATGCAATATGCGCTTTCTATTGCGCCACCCTGTATTACGGATGGTCCCTGGTGCATGAGAAGCTTGAATATACACAAGAACTGAAGTACTCCATAGATAGGAAATATTAAAGTAAAACAAGGGGCAAGAGAGAACATTACACAAATATTCTAAATAGAAACCTTGATAACCCTTCTTCCAGAAACCGGAGAAGTGACTTGTTTTTTTTTTACGTTAGTAATTTCTTTTTAAGTATAAATTTTCCAGTCGAAAACGCATTATCTCCCAACCCCTCCACACCTCTATACTTCGACGTAATCGGTCTGAGAGACCAAAATATCTTGCAAGTAGTGCCAATCCACCTTGTCATGTATTCTACATTACACATTTCATGTAAAAGATACATTACACTCCAAAATATTGTGTTAACTGGTTGTTAGTGATTCACATTTTACGTGCGTGTGTCTTGGGCTCATCGCTCACGTAATCTTTCAACGAAGAGCAACCAAAGATCGTCTCCACGGGAACTGTTAGTTCACCTATCATGTGCTCAGGACTTGTGCTGCGTGAATGATGGCGCAATTGACTGTAGGAAGAGTAAAGCATCGTTCAGTCCAATTCCTTTGTTTTGTCCACGTATTTTAGTTTATAAAGAGAGAGGTTTGTGCGTGACACACGCCTAATTGATTTCGAAAAGCTAACACCTAATTTGCATCTTTTTCCTAACTTATTTCATGCTAATGGTTATCCAACTAAAATACTCCGCGAGAAAAGAAACATATATGTACATCAATGACTATACATTCCACAACAAAGCGATGATGAAAACAATTTTTCAGTTCAGTAATACATAAACAAACGTATCGATCATGTATGATCAGAGTGCAAATCAAAAGGTAAATATTGGCCAAAAGGCTTTAAATTACAAGAAATGAAATTGCTCTGTGCAATAGCAAGCGCCTGCTTCAAGTTTGGTCAGCGGTAACTGCCAAAACGACGCTCGCCACTCGTTCTCATTGAGCAGGGAGTAAAGGTAAATCAAATCGTAAACAATTTGATATAAATCATTGGGTGCCTCAACAAGACTTTGCACAACTCATGAAACCCAACGTTATTACAAGAAAACTTTCCCAGTTCATTACTTCACAAAAATATCCACCATGTTCCCCGGACTTAAACGAACTGGATTTATTCACATAATCTATTTTGGAGGCTGAAACAACCAATCGCCTTAAAGATTGCTCTTCGTCGGGAATGGGACAAAATACCACCGGGCAGCGTGAAGTCTTGCTGGACAGACTTCATTCATTTTCGCTCGCATATCACAACGACAACGATAAACGTGATATCCTATAATAGAGTAGAGCCATGGTAAACGAAACTCAAAAAGTTATATTACATTTTATACATGAAGAATAGCCCTCTCGGTGGTAACTTTTGTGACAATTTGGGTAAATAGATAGGTTAGTGACACATGTGGAAACAAACATGGTTTATATCCCCACAACGTTGGGAGATCTACTCCATCTCCATTGTTATTGTCGAAGAGAGAGAATAGTGAGGAAGAAGAATTAAAGAAAAAGAAAGAAACGTAAGATGGATGATTAAAGAAAAAGAAAGAAACGTAAGATGAATGATTAAAGAAAAAACATTTCTTATCATATATGGTGAAAGTGAAAAGTGTACAGTATACTCTGCCATTTTATCGAGGAATTACGAATGACCTACCACAACGTTTTGCCCCAATTGGCTGTGTTGAACTTGGTTGACATGTGATTTCATCAGGACGGTGCAACATGCCACATTGCTCGTGAAGCAATGGATATGTTGAGGGATGAATTTGGTGAGCAGCTTATCTCTTGATTTGACCCTGTGAGTTGGCCCCCAAGATCTTGCGATTTAACGCCTTTGATTATTTCTTGTGGGGTTATGTCAAGTCGTTAGTCTATGTGGGCAGTCGAACACTATTGAAGCCTTACAGAATGACATAACACGTGTTATTCGTGGAATACAGGCCGAAATGCTCGAAAAAAATGACGAAAAATTGGACTTTCCGAATGGACATTTTGAGATGGAGCCGCGGACAACATTTACATTAAATTATCTTAAAAAATTAAATGGCAAAGACCAAAATATATATATGATGCAAATTTGAGTATTTTATTCGATTTAAAAAAACTACGATTAAAAAATCACCCTATATTACTAATCCAGCAATGCGTTCGTAAAAAAATAACCCATATACGTATACATTCTGCCGCAGGGTTTCATCAAAAACACTTTCCACCGTGTGCTTTGCCTGGAGAATTATATTTCGTTGTAGGTATCAGAAAATATCTGGTACCAAATTCTTGGATACCAAAAGTTACTTGCGGATATTAAGAAATAGTGGAGATACTGAAAATAATTATAATAATAGACCTGGATCAGTAATGTTGAAATAAATATAGTCACGTGAAAGAATTTAGCATCAGTCTTAAGGCAAAGGATACTCCCAAATACGCTGTGAAACAAAATGAAAGACTGTCCTCAAAATATTCAAGTAGGCTCAGTTGGCAAGGCCGCTCAGAAACAATACCGGATGATCAAGATCACGAAAATGTCTCCTATATGTGGGGGTATATAGGAGGCATTTTAGTTTACGCAGAAGGTATCCAACCATATCAATCTGCTCATTATTTTCGGACGCTTGACAGCTCTCTGCTGATGATCGCTCCTTTTTACTGGCACAGTACGTGCGAGCTATAAAAATCACACACGAATGAGGTCTGTCATATGTGACCCAAAACAAAGCAAGACCGTCCTGGGTGACCACATCCCAATCCTAGTGGCCCACATCCAGCTGTCTTCAAAGTAAGTTATACTGCTTAAGCTTAGCAAAAAAAAAAAAAAAGCAGTAACCAAGTATTGTGAATATAAGATTGTTAGCGAAAAACAAAAATAAAAAAATTTTCAAAGAAATCAAGCAATTTTAATAATACTGCATCAACTTTTGTTTAAAGGTCGCAGGACTAATTGAGGAAACCTTAAAGCCAGCAAACAGAGTATTCCACAAACAATCTATGCGAACAATAAATGGTCTTCCCATAAGAGAGCTGTGGAAAGATTGAATACAAATTTTTGCATTTCTGCTACAGTTCAAAAAATGCAATAACCTTACAATACAATCTAGTTCAGCACTTGACGCTTTGATATTAGAAATGTCGTAATACCCTAGGGGTCCTAGCATAGACTGAAGTTACGATACACTAATCTACCAAGCGTTTCCCTCTACGATTCCACCAGCATCGCCTTAATACCAGCTTGACTATCAACATAATATATCGTAATCTAATGGCCAACAGCAGGTCCGTTCCTAATGAAAAGTCCTGGGGTTGGCTCTCTGAACAGTTGTCACTCCGACCTGGAAAATGCTGCATCCGTCTTCCAATGTAAAGGAAAGGCTAATTTGCAGCTTATCGCTGTAAACACCAGCCGCCGTTTTACAATCCTCCCTATGATCTGTTGTAAAACACAGTAGTCTTCCCGCGAACCGAAACTGATCTATGGGGATTGGCACCTTCCACTTCCAGGTGAAATCGCATCATTTTCGTCATGTGAGCTATAGCAAAATAGAAATTACTTCCCAACTAAGTAAGAGTGTGGAAGCAATCCTTCACACTTTTAATGCATTGTTTCACGGGCGACAATCGTTTTCGCAAAGGTATTAACGGGGATAGAAACAGAAAAGCATTAATTTCTCCTGTTCCTCGTAGTCCCCTTCGCAGCAATTCTTTCACCCTTGCCGAACATTTTCAGAATATCCTTTTCGGTAGCGTCACACCAAACAGAGTAAGCATAGATAGTAATCGCACACATAAAAGTACTTAGTGATTGTCGGACTTAGAATCCAGCTTTTGCCTACGACATTACGATAAGTATATTGAGTCGTTTTACCAACATGGCTCGTTTTGTTAATAACTTAATTCTCTTTAAAGAAAAGCTTCTAGGGTTATCCTGAAATCCTTGCAATTTGCTCTGCATTTCATTCAGTTGTTAATCCATGATCTGATAAAACGACAAAGAAGTGAAAATAGTGCAGTACTCATTAAAGAGCTTATGCAATGTAACATTTAACACACATTGTTAGCGTTGGTTTTAAGCACTGAATTCTGAAAAAACATTGAAAATAGCCTGATTTCACCATGCACTAATTGAAAGAATTGTTTAAGCTTTTTCGCTTTAATATATAGTTTTGTAGACTGAAATTGATGACAATCACACCTTTTTAATGTATAATTTGTTAATTTCATTGCGATCGATGAAATGTTGTATATGTTGTAAAAAGTTTGTTAGTTTCATGTTTTTTTTTTTTTGATCCCAAACGAAAAGGTTTGGTCCAATCAGCTGCTTTTTTAATAACCAATTTAAAAATGCTAGTGAATTAAAAACTTCATGTGCAATATTTAGAATAAGTTCACTGTCATTTTACTTTAATGTTTTATTAAATTAATTTTTCCTTTTATATTCTGCATCTTATTGCAAGAGCACATCTTATCCTACGCTTGGACTAACGGACATCATTAGAAAATCTCTTGACACAATGCATCCTAGGATTTGTGGATGTACTGAATTTTAGCGGAGCATTTGATTTCACTAAAAATACACGCAAATGTTTCTTCTTATGTGGTCGCCGTACATTCATTGCCTGCAGTGGCCGTAGCGCCGATTCATATCATGTTTTTTTTTATTAATTTTAGGCCCACTTTTGTTTATGATGTATATGAATAATATTCGTTCTTGAGTAGTGAACTATTCGCGTAGTATTTATGATGATGGCACTCAATTGTTTCTCTCTGGTTCTACATCTACCATTAATAACTATATATCGGATGCTGATCGGTCGTATTTGAAATTACATAAAGCTCAATATTGACAAAATCAAGGTTATCATATTGCAATAATGTCGTGAGCATATTACTGAGCTAAACTTTCTAGTGGAAAATGATATTGTACATCCGTCTTTGGATTGGATATTGCCTCTAATCTAAAATTTAGCTGTCGAATTGCTTGTTTCTAAACATAAAAAAGTAATTTTAAAAAGTCTATATACTTTAAACGTATTTCGACCAACTAAAGTAAAGTGAAAACTGGTTCATAGGTTATCAATGCCTTCCATCATTTATGGACTAGAATTAAAAAAAAAAAAAAAAAAAAAAAAAAAAAAAAAAAAAAAAAAAAAAACTTGCAATTTGGCCTGACCTACATACATATATACATCATTCAATATTTAATTTTTTTCATTATTTTTATTTCACTTCATATCGCCTACTTTGTGGTGCACTTCAATTTGAGCGTTATAGGTAATTAGTTACTAGTTAATTTAATTTTATATTCTAAGTTATATTTTGTTTTTCAAATTCAAGTAGTATTTATTTTATGCATTTTGTAATTTGTTTAATATTGGCCAAAAGGCTTTAAATTACAAGACTGTTAAATAAATGAAATGAAATGAAATGAATTATGTACTAAAACTAATCAGACCAACATTTATGAACTCTCCATATGTGTTTCCACAGAATTTTGAGTTATGTTTATGGTGACTACACTTTTAACAATTATTTACAGCAAAGATGCTTATTATTTACAACTAAGATGTTCTTCTGTACAGGTGAACGGGATTATATTGTAAGATGAATCCATTTTTTGAACGATAGCAGGATCGCGCAGCTAGCCCAAGTTTTAAACGAAAGTTTATGACAAGAGCACTAGGTTTTGTTTGGATGATATTTGACAATCTACGTTGTCAACATTTGACTATATTATTTTATTGATTTCTTGTTCGGAAAGGTGTTCATTACAGTTAGGAAATTGATTTAAGCAATATAAGTCGTGTTAACTCATAATTCAGATTGACTTAGATTTCCTATGCAGATTTCCTATAGAAATGGCTGCAATTTTCAGGTTACTTTATGTTTTAAACTTATTTTAACGTTGCTGATATTATCTTCGGTAAAAGTGCATTATTCTCCCAAAATACACAAAAAACAATCCCGAATATTAAGATCTGATCTGGGGACTTTACTCTGGGGAACCAACAAAAAGTATTCCCTTGGAGCCATCTTATAACTCACACTCATTAAAATTATTGAAACGATATGCATTTGTTACGTCTTTATCCTTTTTGATTTTATCTCCCTAAGACTCCATTTGGCCAAAGCGTAACTTTAAACATTGTTGGGCGCAATGAATAACAACCCGTAAGATATGATGACGTTTGACGTACACAAACCGAATCGCAATATACAGATTTGGTATAGCTTTTCTATATTATGATATTCATCTGCTAAATTACCGACAAAGTTTTGTTGCTAGAACTTTCAAAAATATTACCTTTATAGTCATGCCTCCTTTTGCTTCGATTCGCTGCGTTTCCTTATATATTTTAAAAGGCAATTCAGTCCCCAATATCTTCAGGATTCTTACTAGAAGATAAAAAAAAATTCTTTTAGCAGCCTTCGGTATATAAAGAAAAAAGTAATCGATTACCTAATAAATCATCTTTATGTTCGTGTAATTTGCGCGCCATTTCACGTGCCACATCCACTACATCACCTGCATCTATATCTTGTAAATCCTCAATGAGACGGGGGTCGTATGAATTTGAATCGGAACCGCTATTGGCTGATGAATATCGATGTCCTCGATAATTTCGCCGTTTACCTAAGCGAGCATGCACATTCTGTTTGGATGATGAAGACAACGATCGGCTGGACTTTTCGGTGCGACTCAACGGTCTTTGCCGTTTATTTTGAGGCTGGTGCTCGTCGCTGTCCGATAGTTCGTCCACCGAGTTTGAGAGACGTCTCTTTAGACAATTTGTTTCTCCGTTCAGTCGATAGTGTAGTGAAAAATCATAACCTTCTACATTACGGTCATTGAAGCCATTCTGTGTCACATCGCAGCCTCGCATGTTTTCTGTGAGAGCATCCTCTTGCATAGCGGCCGTCCAAATGTCATACTTTTTAAATCGGGCTCTCTTTTGTTCAGTGCCATCTTCCGAGGGATTAATGCGAACCATCATTGTTCGTTTTATTCGTTTTTTGTGACGTGGTTTCTTTTCTTTATTAACCTTGGCTATGCAAGTGTCCGAAGAGTCGTCTGATGAGGAAGAAGAGGAGCTGGATACATCACTTTGACAGTCATCATCATCAATAACGGCATTGACACTTTTCGATGCATTGTCGTTGACATCTGCTCCTTCCAAACAATCATCGTCCATTTTTGTGGTTTGGGATTGCAATGCATGGATAGAGGCAGGCGTGGGGGTCGTTGGGGCGGTTTTCGTTGTCAACGAAGCGGGTCTTTGGACTGGGGTGTAGACTTCATCTGAAGTATCCGAAAGCTTTTCAGATCGAAAAGTGAAAAGGTGAGTGACCGTCATTGAATTTTTTTTCTTTTGTATATTGCACTTTTTCGTCGCAAGGCGTTACTCGTATCATATTTAATGTTGCTTACCTCTCCTTCCTCCAGGTCCACATCGTGTACTGATAGTACTTCGGAATCCATCATGCTGTTTCTGGAATCCTGGTAAACAAAGAGATATTTATTCAAAAAATCACTTTTTCTCTAAAGTTGAACGGGGATGGATCTTTGCAAACGCATTAAAAATGAATGCAACCCACCAACGAAAAAAATAGCCTGTCAAAATCTGTTTGTTCAGTTTGTTCTGAGTGTGATATGCCGGTGTTCATTAAATAGCGGTTTTGTTGCAGGGTTCGAAAAATAATCATTGTAATATAGCTACAACATTGTAATATTTAATACTAAGTTCAACCTCGAAAATACAGTTGGTTTCCAATAACTTCGATAAACTTTTCTAGTTATTGACAAATACTTTATTAGTTGCTATCGAGGTTTTTATTGGTGGAATTGTCAACAATATTGCTATTGTTGTTTCCAGGTTATCATGATGAAAACAAAAAACCAACTAATTTCAGGGGGGAGAAACTTATTGGAGGTAAGTGATAATAATTTCCATAACATTATTACTTTTTTAATGTGCCGAAGCATAAAATTATATTAGCAAAGTTGAAATTCTAAAAAAAGATATTTTTCTTCATATCTTCCCATGAAAAATTGCCTTGAAAGACGTTTTTCGCATGGAGAATAGTCATGGGAATACTTTTCCATAGAAAAGTTGTGTAAGTGTTGCCTCCCTACACGATTGTATACATATGAGAAGCGTCTTCTAGGACACTATAAGAAATGGTTTTTAACTTATTATATTGAGCAGATTCAATCTAATAGATGAATTATTGCATATCGTAATTTAAACTACTTTAAATTACAATCCAGAAATAAATAAATAAATAAAAGTGCTTTCATGACATTTTTCTTGCATAGAAAGAAAAGTGTTTTTCATAAAGCTTTTTTCAAAAAAATGTGTCGTTCATGACACCATTCCATAAGAAAAGTGTCTTTTGCTACACTTTTTCTCCATAAAATTCATAAAAAAAGTGTAATTTTACTTTTTTATATAAGAAAACTGTCTCTAATGCCATTATTATCTAAATTCCTTTTATATGATAGATATTGCCCATGACTCTTCTATATGAAAAATGATGACTGATGAAAAAATGTCTTCCATGAGACTTACACTTTTGATGATGTATAGTTGGCAGCGCGATGCTGCTTACTTAGCAGGGATTTTTTGTGGTTTCTTCGCGCTGCTAATGTGAAAGTTACGTTTGTTAGTGTTGAAAAGCAGCAGCTGCCGGCATACGTGGAATGCAGTACTATGATTTGTGCAGCTATGTATCATTTCACGTGGACAAACCTATGCATGTTGTTATTTTCGGCTGAAGAACAGCAATAACAACCATTTTTAAACGTTCATGGGCAATGTTTTAAACATAACTCGTGTCAAAAGTTAAAAAATATGTCGACAATTGCCGCTTAATAAAGCAGCTAATTCCTGTAACAACTCTAAAATATTCATTTATAGATGCACTTGACTTGCAAGTACGATTGAATTAACAGGATGTTTTCCTTAATAATTTCTATATAATAAATATCTTCCATGACACTTCTTTAAGAAAAGATTTTTCATCAGACTCCTTTAAATGAATGACTCTATTCTGGAGGAAAGAATATTTCATATAAATTTCTTTTGGAAGATAGCTTTTGTGTACAAGCTTCCTTTCATTGGAATTTCCTTTACAAAGAGTTTCCTTCTAAGACACTTTACTATATGAAAACTGTCATCAATTTGATTTTCCTATGTGATGAATATCTTTTAAGAAATTTATTTATCCGAAAAGCATAACATAAAGGTGCTAGTCACCTAAAACATTTTGGCAACAGAAAATTTATTATATAGGAAAATATTTCTGAGAGTATCTTTGATACGGAAAAGTGTATAATTGGCTGCTTTACTTTCAAATATATAAAACCTCTTTTGTGGAAAATATGCATAATGACTGATTTTAGATAATACCCTATCATTTCTAAAACCGAAAATAATATTATACTTACAGAGTGTATTTGTTTTCATGGTGACTATGTTAGTAATCATTTTCTTGATAGTGTACAGACGAATGTACACCAAATTAGATGTCATGAGGAAAAAGGGAATTTGTAGGAAAAATCAACCCTTCATTCTCATTATTGGTTGGTGCAATAGAAAAAGTCCGTTGAATCAAATGCTAAATATTTTCGGGTGATATCTACTTTACACATATTATGCATATGTATTCTTATAAGTAGATATATATACAACTGATGATGTACCGACAGCAGCAATTCCGTCACAAAGGCATCTGAAGATGAACTATCACGGAGTCCGAAAAGCGTAATTCCTACCAAGTATATAAAAACATTTTCAGTTTAGAAATGTCTACTTGACCTAACATTTAATTTGGTGTACATTCAATTGTACGCTATCAAGAAAATATTGTATTTATTTTTATAAATATGAACAATTACTCAGTATGTTCTTTACAGTATCTAATTCATAAACATTTGCAAGCATTCTCAAATTATAACCATATTTTGTCAGACTAATTTGTTAGAGTATTTTGTTAATTATTTGAACATTTTCCAACACTCAATTGTAGGCATTACTTTAGCACGGCTTTAAACTCATAGGTAGTGCCTAGTTTTTGAAATGTACGCTGCATCGTTGTGATTGTCCCCTGCAATAAGAAGAAGAACTACAAATTCTTTCAATGGGGAAAACAACTTTTGTTTGTGCGAAAAACCCAACTAAACTATTTTTACCAAACTATTGCAAAATATCCAATTAGATTAACAAAAATGTGATAGATAATAAAAAATTTTATAGATATTTTATGAAATCGGGGTGAAATATTTGAAAGAAACGTGGTAAAACTTGTTGAAATGTTCGTGTAAGACGTATAAAGTGAAGTAAAAAACATCTACCACCTCGGCGACCGCACCCCCGTGCATAAGAGTTCCCTTTTATCGTCTATAAGCACAACCAAGTGCGGCACAAGAAAACAAGAAAGGCCTCCGCGACAGCAATAGCAACAACAACAACAATATTATAACAGTGAAGTCAAGCAGACAATAGCGGCGGCCATTCATTGTGGCGTTTCTTGAACAAAGTTACCTGGCCAAATGGTGGCTGTTGGCTACTATGTGATGTGAAGGTGTATGTGTGCGTGAAAGAATTTCCATTAAAAAAAGAAAGAAAAGAAACAATTGTTTTACTCTTGTTACCCCGACCCGAAAACAGGTGAAGTGGAACGAAGGAGTTTGAATTGTAACAGGTGCCAAAGTGGGCGTGCTTGGCCTTAGTAGAAAGTAACGAGAAGAAGTGCAAAACGCCCTTTGGAAGTGAGAAGTGAACATGGAAAACGAATCCGTGAAATCTGAACAAAGTGGTCGGTCCAGACGCTCTAGAAACCACAATAACAACAGTGGGGGTGGAGGTGGTGGTTCGGTGAATAATGGCTATCACCGAGACCGCACGCGGCATTCACATCGCAGCAACTCGCATTCCAAATCGAAAAGTAATCGTAGCAGCGACTTAAATCCCTATCAGACCACAGTGAATATGACGGGCGAAGAAGGTCGCGATGGCCAAGAGATCATTGAGGTGCAAATTTTACCACAAGATGAAAACTGGGGTGAAAATACCACTGCAGTAACGGGTAACACATCGGAACAAAGTATTTCAATGGAGGATATCAACAATGCTTGGCACCGGGAAATGAACGAGACCGGACTTGGCTTTAAGTGCCGCCGCTATTTGGAATCGATCTTTTCGTTTTTATTGGGCTTCGGTGCCTTTTTCTCTCCCGTTGCCATGGTAGTAATGCCACACATGGGTTTCTTTCCCTCGGCCTTCGATCATCCCGAACTGACACAGACCGTGCGCACCCAATTGCTGGCCTGCGGCAGTGAGTGCAAGGGTTTGTTGGTTTCAATGGCAGTACGTCTGCTTCTATTGGCAATAAGTTTGTGGGCCTTATTTATGCGACATTCGGCAGCAACAATGCCGAGAATATTCTTGTATCGAGCGGTAGTGTTGCTGTTGGTAACGCTGAGCACATTTGCTTATTGGCTCTTCTACATAGTCCAGGTAAGGGTCATTTCCTGATTGGCGATAAGAACCCACATACATATATTAAATAGTAGTCGTATTATCAAATTTTGGGGTATTGATTTTTAAAACAACAAATTCACCTTTATTGGATATTCTTTTATTTGTTATACAATTGGGATTATCTTATCTTATCACTTATTTGTATTACTCCTCTCTACAGAATTTTTATTACATTCCGTCGCAATAACATCATTTGAAGAATGCTTTTTTAAACTTATGTCGATCTTATTTGGCGAAAGATATGCCCGAAGTAAACACACATATTTCTATATTACCAGCATTGTCTAATATTCTTGAAATCGTGATTAAGGATCAGATAAACACTCAAATAATTTTCAACATAGTTTTCTAATTTCATCCAGGAATAGTCGGTGTATTGGACTCAAGTAAAGCTATTGATTTCATGGACTATTCTATACTCTTATATTAACTTTTCACTTGTTTCAATCTATCGTACTTTTCATGCTTTATATACTGTCTGCAATGCCGATAGCTCGGATTCACGTCATATTGTTTCAGATATACCGCAAGGATCAATTTTAGGCCCACTTTTCTTTATGATGTATATCAATGATATTCGTTTGCTGCTTCCGCTTAGTATTTGTGGCGATGGTATTCAATTGTTTCTCTTTAGTTCTACATCTGCTATTAATAACCGTATATCAGATCTTGACGACGATATTAACCCTATTTGTAGCTAGGTTGCTAGAAACTATATAAATCATCGTTGATTAAACGAAGTTTACTGTATTCCAACATGGTCGTGAAGGTGTTGCTGAACAAAACATTGTAGTGCAAAATACTATTGGTAAAATCATGTTTATTAATTCCTTACCTTGGATTTGAAATTGACTCTTATCTAAAATTCACTGGCCACACTGCAGATACCCATTAGAAATAAATGGAATCTTAAAACGTCTATATACCAATTCTTTCAAAATATAAACTGGGTCATATGTCACTTACATATATCCTGCACCATTTACGGATCAGATCATTTACTGCAACAAGTCGGACCAATATATTTGGAATCCGTGTGTGTGGAACATGTGTAGCTGCAGGCGTGGCAGTAGGTGTAGTTATTCACAGTATAAAATGTATTTCTTAGTCTGCATTTTCTGTACGTTTAAATTTGGTGAACCGGATTATACTGTAAGATTATTATATTTATTTATTTATTGAATATATATTTTATAAATAAATTTATAGAATATAACAAAAGAAAAGCGCATAGACCATATTCTATCTGTAACATATTATAGAATATGTACAATCAAGTAATACAATTTAATTCAGGTTTTCAAAAGGCAAGAAAAATTAAATTAGTTATTTGTGTATGTATATTTATATTATGTAGTTTAAGGGAGGAGTATCGGTTAAATATCATTAATTCCATGTACGTTCAGGGCCCTCAAAATGTGTTTTAGCTGACTAGGTCTTGAACAGCCAAGAATGACTGAAAAGGCTCATTCAGTCCAGATTTTGGACATTCCACTTATAGAATCTTTCCACTGCTCTCTTACGGAATGTTCATTTGTTTCTTACGGAACGTGATTGTGGAATACTCTGCCTGCTGAGCTGAAGAATTTCTTAGTCAGTTCTGCAAATTTTAAACGAAAGTTAATTAAATATTATACTCTACATGAACACTAAGATTTGTTTTGGTTTGTTTTAAGATTTGTTTGCTTCTTGTTTTTTTCACGTATTGTATTTGGCTACATGAATTTGGTTAGAGTTTTTTGCAAGGAAATGGATTTAAGCAATATAATCCATGTTAAACTTCAATCAATTTATAGTCCAATATGGGCGTTGATTAATTAATAAATGAATTGCACTTGTTCGAGCATATGACTTTTGTTAAAGATGGTACCAGGCACGGTAACTGCAGCTTTCGTCATCCCCAATACAGAAGTCAGCTAAACCCAGGTTGGTGTAAAATGGCTCGCCAACATTTTTGCTGTCTTACGGAAGACTAAGGTTCGTAAGAATATCAAACTCGTCCATAGCCTTCGGTTGTTAAATAATCCATATTCGTAAATTAAATAGAAACATTACTCAAAAACGATTATTCAGTATAAAATTAGCTGTTAAACGTTATTTCCGGACCAAAAAAAAAGTTTAGAAATCAAACAGTCTTCTTTGGATTGCATTGAATTAATTATTGAAAGTCCTTAGTGAACGTAGCAGGTTGTTGTACTCTCGAGGTAAACGAACATGAAACTATCTTATAAGGGATTTAGTTCGGGAATTCGAAGCGGAGCGTTCCTAATTAGTCTTAGGAATTGAAAGAGTTTAATCTCATAGATCAAGAACTTTATAAAAATGTTGCAAATTAGGAATACTAACAAAAAAAAAAAACGAAAAAATTCCATACATAATGCATTACACGCTCTCTAATTAACTTACCTTACCTTAACTTATCCTATTAAATGTCTCATAACAGAGCCCTTTGTTCCTGAAAATATTAGCATAACTAAGGCTTGAACTAAATGTAAGGTGAAATTAAGCTTAAATTTCTACCTGGCAACATACCAAGACATTTTATACAATGAACAAATTCAATGTTATTGTAATTTAGAAGAATTGAAATACTGCAATTCCGATCGTTGCCAAAAGTGATTGCTTAAGCTTTAGTAATATTTATTGTGAATCCATTCATCCAACTGGACAGCATTGCCGTTATGAAGTTAATCACATTTTGTAACACATCAAAAATTGTGAACTACATTTAAAAAACAAGGTACATAATCAGCAATAGAAACAAACAATTTACATTTTCCAACAATTCGAGCAAGTCATTCACGTACATAATAAATATTAACGGGCCTAACAAAGAGCCTTGTTGAACATCAGTAGATGCAATTAGCAGACACGAACGTTAACTGTTTCAAGAAATATACTGACAGCTATCAACGTGTTACTATCTGCCAACTTAGCCATCAAGCCATCTTAGATAATCCATACTTATAGTAGTTTGCCAATAAGATCTGCGTTACAGTTTTTCTAATATTGTCCGTCCGTTAGTAAGTTTGATAGTTTTTTATAAAATTTCCCAAGATTTCCGGACAAAATTGCTGCAGGAAAAGCGAGAGAAGATGTTGGCCAAATTTTCCGGAAATCTCGCTATTAACAGAGATTTATCTGGAGGGAGACTATTCATACCTTTCTTAGCCATTCAGCAACTCCCTAAATTTAATTTGGAACAATTTAGCCAGTAGGTTGTTTCAAACTTTTCCAATTTTTTTAACAATTCTTTTGTTAACGGTGTTAAAAACCCATGTTTAATTTTGAAGTAAAAAAACTCCTTTCTTTGCATGCATTTAAGGACTTTATTTAACATAGTTGGAATGATCCGATTTGCACTGTTTTGTTCAATAATTTGCGGGAATTTTGAATGTAACTCAATTATACCTTCCTCTTAGAAATCCTCGTCCCTATTGGCAAAAAAACTGGGACAGTCGATTTTCTTCGGGCGGTTTTTTCACCAGGAAAGTCATTGGCCATTGATAGGAACAAGCGCTGCCACCTCCGGACTATAAGTTGGATGCATAAGAACTTCCCAACCAAACTCGTTGAGCTTCTGGCAAGCCACAATCGGTTTGTGTGGCCTAGCATTGTTCTGATGGAACATAATCTGCCCATTTGTTAAGAATTTGTTAAGAAGACTGGTCCGAATTTAGAGTTTGGTCCTGAGGAACTACCTCATAATAGATGGTTCCCTGCCAATCCCATCAAACGAATGGCAAAACTTTCCTGACAGTCAGTTCTGGCTTGGCCACAGCAATCATGATCGTTTTCGCTTGACGTTGTCATAAGTGAACCAATTTTCATCAGTTTCCATTCACTTCAGAAAAAATAGTAATAAAATAAATAATAATAATAATAAAATTAAGTTAAAAACGATATAAATTCAAATGTTAATAGCACAGTTTATATTATGGTTATCAGATACAGTTATAAAGCAAATAAAAAAGAAAAACCCAGTGTCGATAATGAGTTCATAATGTAAAATAGGCTACTGAAGTTCACTTAATGTAAATCTAATATATTTGTGTTGGAAGACTTGATTTGGATAAGCAAAATTTCGCTGATACAGGCTGGGGCGATTCCAAGCTCTGCAAACGCGCACCGTAAATGATTTTAAGAATATAGAAGAGCCTGATATAAGAGGAATTACCAGTTGTTGATTTCTAGTTGATCTAGTGAACCTGAATCTACTTCGCAGTAAAGGTGGTGAACCAGATATTACCAATTCATAAAATAATTTAATGATTTGAAATTTAACATAATTTATAAGAGAACACGTAAAAAACGTATAGCATATTGTGATATATGATCATAGCGCCTCAAGCTATACACATACCTTGCTACTACATTAAAAATTCTCCCAATTTTCCTAAGACAACCAAGATTTGCTCCCGAAAAAACTTCTATGCCATAATTAATATGAGGCATCAGCATGGCACGAGCTAACCTCTCTTTAATATGAATTGGAGGGAATATATACGTATGTAGTACAACTTCCGCGGTGTAAAAAGTGTCTTTGGAAATATAGAATCAATATGAGCACGAAAGTCAAGTCGTTTATCAAATGTTATGCCGATGCACTTCATTTCAGCTACAGACTCAATACTGTTTCCATTAATGTTGATGTGAAAATTCTGAAAAGATTGGAACGAGGTGACAAAAAGCATAGCTTTAGTGTTGTGTTGTTAATATAAAGGTTATTTTCATTTAACCAATTATTTATAGCACTCAATGTGTTATTGATACTACATTGTAAGTTATTTACTAAACTACTCCTGAAAAAAAAGATGGATATCATCAGCATATAAAAATGGATAACAACAGATATCGCGAATAACCGTAGCTAAACCATTAATATGCAATATAAACAGTAGTGGGCCCTGAACAGATCCTTGAGGAACATCTGATATGCACACTAAACATATCAGAAAAATTACCATCCATGGAAACGAATTGTGATCAATCCGACGAATACGAACGAACCAATGTGCAGGCTGTATTTGAAAACATAAAATCAAACATTAATTTGTAAACAAGCTTAGTATGGTGCACTCTGTCAAAAGTCGAGACCTACAAGCACTCCTAAATCGCGATTATTCATCGTCTCCCTAATAGTATCTGTTAAATGAAGCAAATGAGTAGTTGTACTAAAGCCTCTTTTAAATCCATATTGCCAGTCAATAATCATGCTCTAATCATTAATATAATTTAAAATTTGTTCCCGCATCAAATGTCCAACAACTTTAGAAAAAGTAAGTTATCAAAATTGTAAGAATTACCTACTTTAGGGATTGGAACTGCACACGAAATTTTCCAACTAGAAGAAAAAACTGAAGTTGTAAATATGGTGTTAACAAAGTGCAGCAGATGACCAGATGTATAAGGGAATACGAGCTTTAAAATTTTGTTTTTGGTATATTGTCCACTTCAACTGCTGTAGAATTAATTTTAGAAAACGCTTTCAAAATATCATCTTCCATAATGGCATCAAATGAGAATGTATATCCATCCACGATTTTGAATCACACCCGGAAAAACACTACTTGAGATGTAGTTGTTGATCACGAAGTGTTCATTAATACTATTAACATCAACATCTGGAATTTCATCTTTGTCCGTCATGCAACCTTCCGCCCTAAGATGAGTCCAAATTTGAGAAGTACTCATTTTCTCAAAGACTTGCACACCATGCTTTCTTTTTTCTTCCTAAGAATGAACTTAGTTCTAAATACTTTTTTTGTGCAAAATTTAGCTCTCGGGCAATTGAACCTGTGCCTAATGACGATGGAACTCGACGATTTCCATTATTTTTTCGACATTTGCGGCAACTGGCATTTCCGAGCGGGGATGCAATTACAGGAATTGAAACAAAAATTGAGCATTACTGGATGTTACAGTGTCAGGATGAGAAGCACTGTCCTCATTTTTAGCCGCCTGGCTTGCGTTTTTGCCTTCATCAAAGGAAAACTGTAAAACATAGGATATTTTTTGTTCGCTGTTGTCCATATTTGACGCAAGCTCAAACGATACTGAGTAGTTCTTGCACTTGTACATCGCGGGATATAGATTACTAAAGTCATCTATGGCTGATTCCTTTTTATATATGGAAATGAAATTTTATTCGAACGCTTTTGTTAGAATCGCGAGGGGATAGAGGGATTTGCCTACATTTTGAATGTGTTCTTTTAATGTATAGGGGCATTATAGCACGGAATATTTTATTTATGAATCTATGAACCAAACTTTAAAAGGCACAATCTCCAAATTTACTGAAGTAGTTACTGAAGTGGCGGTGTTATTAAAAGGCGCTGTTATAAATTGCACTACCTAAAAAAAACCTTTCAGAGGTAAAATGTTTTTGCTGAATGAAATTAAATGAATGAAACAAATTTGACATATTTCTTATAAAATTTTTGTGCCAAGAAATGACACCATTGGGCATTTAGATAAAATTTCCACATTAATCAAAATAACATGTTCAAAACACGAATAAAAGGTGAAAAACTCCGGACAAGGTAGAGGTTTGAAAACTAAATTTTCTATGGAAAACTTATAGTGTTCAATAAAAACCTCGAAATTGCAATATTGGTGGAGGTCTGGGTAGCTTATTAAAGTTGAAGTAGTGGCGCCCAGAGGCAAATATTTTTTAGATTAGAAACCATTTCATGAAAAGGCGAGTAACTCTACACGCATATTTTTAATTACATAATACGTTTTAACAAATTCGCGAAACCACATTGACACAGCAGTAAATATATGCAGAACTTTGACGTACGGCACAATTCAACATGGAATAACTTTATATGGATGGACATCTAAACAAAACATCGACCTACTGAATAGATGTATGAACAATTGTTTCAGAACCGCTACGGGCCTTTTACGAGCCACACCAATAGAATCTCTTAGGGTTGAAGGCAATTTTCAAGATTTTAATAAAATATTGGAAAGAAGTTCTTCGAACCTGGCATCTAGATCTATTGTTAATAATTTTGATGGACTATATCATTTATTCTGGAAGCATCTTGACTCAACAGTCGAATTACCACCATCTTCCATTGGAAGTATTGTCGACCTGCTTAAAAGATTGAATATTTATATTCCTGGAAAGCCGTCAAATCCTCCCGATAGCCAACCACTCCTTTTATTGGACGATAGCCTCTGCACCTTTGGGAAGAAGGATGTCAGCACCAACATTTTTAAATCTCTTTTGGAAGAGAAGATTCAAACGTTCTTGCCTGACATCGTTTTATTCACCGACGGTTCTTTCCAAACTGGTAGGACTGCCTACTCTGTCATTGAACAAAAATCGGACTTTTCACTCCACACTATACATCAAGCTCGTCTACCTGACAACACTGGTATTTTCTTAGCCGAAATATCCGCAATTAAACACGCAGCCAGTTATGCAGGCAATTCGTGTGAAAAACTTTTAATATGTACAGACAGTCTCAGTGCTGTCAAAGCATTCCGGAAAAATAAGAGTAAATGTTATGACAATGCTTTTACTGCTTTCAACCCTACAGTCTTCATTCAAATAATGTGGCTGCCATCACATATTGGCATACCAGGTAATGAATGCGCAGATCAGGCGGCCAAGAACGCCACTACTCTTCGTAATGTTACAGAGGTCCCTTGTTTTCCGAGAACTATAAAAATCAATTTAGAGCTATCGAATTGGACCTAGTTGCTTCAAATTGGGAAAGATCTACCACATTCCTGAGAGACCACAACCCGAATCATCGTAGACTTAATTACAACACATCACTTACGAGAAAACAATGCATTACCCTTGCTCGACTTAGGGTCGGAAAAGCTTTTTTCAACACCCAGCACTATTATACACGAACAAACCCGCCCAAATGTACTCTCTGCGACGTGCTGTTAACAATACCACACATTTTGATTGAATGTAGCCGTTCTAAGCTGAATAGACCCCTGAGTGAAATACTTGACTGTTCCAGTGATAAGATGCTACCAAAGATTTACAACTGCCTTTTGAAACACAACATCAATGATATTTAAACCAGATTTCACCGTAAATTTATTAAAATTTAATTAATTTTTTATATGACGACGGCGGGCGCATATGGTCTCAGTTACCCCGCGCCTCTGAATTTTAAAATAGTATTTTAAAGTATTTTATAAATTTATTTGTAAAATACATGTATATAAATAAATAAATAAATTCGCGAAAATTATTCAAATGTTCTTCTTTTCCCGGTAATAACAATTTGGTGTTGCGTTGTTTAGGCACAATACTGTAGAGTAAAAATATGTCAGTAAAAAACTTACGATGATAACAACAACTACTAGGAGTAACATACAGGTCAACATCCTCACGGGAGCTGTTGATTCACCTATCAAGTGTTCGGGTCATGGCCTCATCATTCACATTGCTCGCTTTGCGGCCAGTTCAATTCAGTTTTCGTGCTGTTGAACCACCTACTACGTGTTCGGAACTTGGCCCCATCACTCACATAGTCCACATTACGAAGAGTAATACATGAGTCTGCGGCATTATGCCTGGAGACTCTCCGCTCATGTATTCCGGGCTTTGGCCTCTTCTCACGTAGTTCAACTCTATGATCAGGGACATGTGCGTAACTCAAACCCCCCGGGTTAATAAAACTGTGAGATCATTTGTACGAACATTGCGCTAAACTACACCATTAGAGCTGCTAACTCAGAAGTTGCCGTGAATTTTTGTATATCAAACTAATCTCTGCCGACCTCGAAGGACCGTATAAACAAAAAAGCATATAGCTAAAAAAAGCAGGAAAGATACATACTAGTCGACAATTAGATCTAAGATTCAACTACTTATTGTTAGGCTCACTGCGTTAGTGATCCAATAAAATAAATAAAGCGGAAAAAAGAATAACAACCCTCTAACGAAATCGAGACGTTTTTACATTCTCAATAAATGATCAATACGAGCTGCTCTGTGGTTAAATCTGCTGTTCAACTGCGGCAGATAAGTCTTTAAAGAAGTACAAATAGTGAATGTAATGAGTTGTTGTGTTTGCAGTAGCTACGTTTTTATAAATATACTGTAGTAAGAAATTTTAACTGCCGAAGGTAATGGCGCAGCCCAATTCTCAAAGAGAAATTCCTAATTACAACTGTTCGTTTCTTAAAACCAAATGTATAATCTCACTGTCAAGTGAACTTCCCTCATTGACAATACAAAAATTTACTAGTTCTCTCGATATAAAGAGTCAAAATCTCTATTATTTGCCATTTTCAAAAATTCAGAAAAAATTTCTAAATTTGAATTGGTTTTTTTTTCAATATCAGATACAAATTCTAATTATCATGTGAATTTTTCTCAAAGCCAAAGGGAATTCTTGATTTTCACTTGACATTTTTCCAATACAAAATGGAAATTCTCATTTCCAATTGAATTTTTCTCAGTGTTAAACGGCAATTGTCATTTTCGATTAATCTTTTAGTAGAATAAAATTTAATTGACCCTTTCTCAGTTAAGATTTTTATTTTCAATCGTTTTTTTCTCAGTAGAAACTGAAAGTTCACATTTTCAATTGACTTTTTCCCAATATTAAATGGTAATTCTTATATTTAATGAACATCTTGTCAGCGATTTTTTTCTTAATATAAACTGGGAATTCTCACTTTCAATATCACGTTTCAAAACATTGAATGAAAATTTTCATTTTCAATCGATATAATATTGGAAATTCCAATTTTCAATTGACTTCTCAATATAAATTATATTTATTTATTATTATTATTATTTTGCCTTCAAAATGTTAATGTGGTAAAAAAAATTAATTGCAAAAATCTCATCTCCAACGTCATCTATCACTTCAAATAAAACCTTTTAAACCTTCCGGAATACTCTACCAATAATTTACGACCAAAATGAGCCAAATCGGTCCAACCGTTCTCGAGCTTTAGCGAGACTAACGCACAGCAATTGATTTTTATTTTTATATATATATAGATATTCAGGAATTTAAGTTAGTTAAATGGAAGTTCTTGTTTTTAAACGATATTTTCTTAATACAAAAAGAAAAATCTAATTTTCTTTTGATCTTTTATCGATATAAAATGTAAATGTATGGATAAAAATGTAAATTCTTATTTTCAATTTATATTATCTCAATATAAGCTGAAAATGATCATTCTCAATTGATCTTTTCTCAATATTAAATAATAATGTTAATTTTCAACCAATATTTTCTAGATATAAGCTACAAATTCACGTTGTTTATTGACTTCTGTTGACTATATTAAATAGAGATTGTCATTTTTAATTGATCTTTTCTCATTTTCAATTGGAAATTGTGCAATATTTCTTACGAAAATTGATCTTAAAGTGTTTAAAATTGTTTAATTTCAAAAATGTTTATTTCTTTTTGTAGGTCACAAATGGCGCAAAAATTGTCGTCGAAACTGGCGGAGATGCAGTTGACTACAAATCATTGGTTGCGTATGCTACAAACCTGGTCGATACCTTATTATTCATTCACTATATAGCTGTAGTCCTTCTAGAGCTAAGACATAATCAACCAATGTATTATGTTAAAATAATACGTTCACCCGATGGGGTCTCGCGTTCATACACACTGGGCCAATTAAGTATACAGAGAGCTGCTGTGTGGGTTCTACAGCGTTATTACGTTGACTTCCCCATCTACAATCCTTATTTGGAACGAATACCTATATCGAAATCTCAGAGAAATAAGATTACAACCAGCTTTAAATATTACGAAGTAGATGGTGTGAATAACTCACAGCAGCAAAGTCAAAGCCGCGCCGTGCTAGCAGCCAATGCTCGTCGACGAGATTCATCACATAACGAACGTTTTTATGAGGAACACGAGTACGAAAGAAGAGTTAAGAAGCGTAAAGCACGATTAATAACTGCAGCAGAAGAAGCCTTTACTCATATCAAGCGGATCCACAATGAGCCTGCACCCGCTGTGCCGCTAGATCCACATGAAGCTGCGCAGGCAGTTTTCCCTTCAATGGCAAGAGCTTTACAAAAATATCTAAGGGTTACACGACAGCAACCTCGCCATACTTTCGAAAGTATTTTAAAACATTTAGCCCACTGTTTGAAGCATGACTTATCGCCCAGGGCATTTTTGGAGCCATATCTAACTGAAGCTCCAGTTTTGCAAAGTGAAAAAGAAAGAAGATGGGTACAATCTTGGTCACTTATATGTGACGAGTTAGTTTCACGACCTTTGGCAAGTGATATAACATTTCAACTAATACAAAATGATGTTTCTCTCATGGTGTCAGTACACAAATTGCCACACTTCAATATAGCAGAAGAAGTTGTTGATCCCAAGAGCAATAAGTTTGTATTGAAACTTAATTCAGAAACATCGGTATGACAACAGCAATCTCAGACACCCACCTTAACACCAACGCACAGTAATGTTACTCAGTCATCCTATTTGCATATTTTTGTATAGGAATCGCATAAATAGGATGGAGATGTTGGAAATAATTTACTAAAGGTCAGTTAATTGACAACGGCATTTATTTTTTCGTACATTAATAGGTAAGAAAGTTATATGCTCAAAAAAACCAAAATCCTGTATACTTAACAAATCACCGCGTTAAATCCTTAAACATAATCATTTTCTCATTATAATACTCATACAATTCCTTTTAAGAGAACATATCAAAAGAAGAAGAAAAAAACGAAATTATTAGGCAAATACTCATTTCTTGGAAGAAAACAAAACCAACCTGCATACTTGCTATAATTTTTAGTTCCCTCCAATAGTATTATATACTTTATAGATACCTGGTCCTTTCTTTGTCGCAACTCCTATGTTTGGAAGCAAATGTTTATTGACTGCCCCATATGTAGTTAAGTATTTACTTATTTTATCTATTATTTATTAAGTTTTCTAGATAATATTAGATAAGCAATCTGCCAATGTTGTAAACAAATCCCAATAATCTTGTATATTTATTTCACATTTATGGATTATAGAAATAAATCATATTTTAGATCGCTTTTTGTTGTAAATGAAATTAAGCTATGAAACTGTTCACTGTGATCTGTAAATTGTGATTGGGACATCCTTGGAATTGTTTTCCGATGCGTACTAACAAAAATAACTGTTGAATATAGTTGTTGGTGTTAGCTATTTGGTAAAGCGGAGCTTTTAAAATTAGCGCAAAAAATCTGCAAGGAATCTGCTAAGCTACATCATGCCGGATATATGATTCTTGTCTAACTGTTATAAGCTTCTAGGAAGTTTTTTGTTTTTTTTTTTTCCTAAATTTTGGGTGAAAAATTCGAAAATATTCCCTTTTCGATGTAGCAAAATAGCCTCGTACGACTAGACCTATAAAGATTTTTCATCAGAATTTGTTAAATTCGTGCATAAGAAGCCGCCGATATGATTTAAATTAAAAACGAATACTTTGGGTTAGCTGTTTGATATGGTTTACAGATAAATGTAATGCCCAAACTAGGCTTTACCCGCTCTGAAGCAATGTATGACGTATATGATGTTATGATATGTAACAATCTTATTTTCAACTTTGCTTAAATGGATTTTATATCTGTACACTTCTTCTATTTCGGAATACGCAACTTATTTCGAAATTAATAAATCCTAGATAAGAGGAGTGATACAGCCAACAATAAAGAAGCAATGTGTAGCAATCCATCGAATGTACATTTATGTATTATGTATCCTCTGTAGGATACTGGTCAAACAAGAATGGTACAATTTCGAGTTCTCCATCCATAACAAATCCTGAGTGCTTTCACTAAAGTTCTTAACCACATTGAAAAAACTAATAAAAGCAAAAATATTGCTGGTGCCAATTCTTTAGCAATCATTTACCAAAGAAACATAATTGGTAAGTAAAACCTGGTCACAAAGTGACGGGATTACATGTCCGATCGATGCAGAGGTTTGCACCTCACCTACCTCGTTTTTGAATTGCTACGATTTTTTTCTTTAAAATATTTAACTTGCAGTTTATATCAAAACCGAGATTGGAGAATGAAATGTACAGTATTGTATTGCGACACAAAGCTGTGACTAATTATGTTTAGGATTCGTCAAAAATAAAAAATAACACATTTCGTTTTGACAACATTGACGGGTACATTAATGACATTGTCGTTTTTTACGACATTAAATGAAATAGCCTTCAATTCAGTTTTCTCCTGTTAATAAGCATGCGAATACGTAAAATGGTCAATTCAATGTTGGGATCTTATATTCAATAAAGGCTATCTCATGTTTTTACGAAAATATAAGGTATATTAAAAAGAAAGTAATTATTTTATTAATAGATGATTTTAGTAATCTTTATCTCGCGTTGTAAAAGAGTGATCGGTTTACGCTGATGGCGTTGAAAAGAAAAGATTTAGTATTCAAAAAACTGCTTACACAGTTTTGTGATTTTTTGACTAAGTACTGTTTACAGTTACAAGCAGTTAAATATGTGAATAGTGTTTTTGGAGCTGATAATGCACCATCCAATAACGGCAATTTTGGTTCGGTTGATTCTGTTCCGGTAATTTAGATGTCAAAGGAGCCCCATATTCTGAAAGCCTAATTATCGAAGAAAATATCGATAAAATAATGGAAATCGTCAATTCCGACCGTCATATGGTACAGTTTTGATTGCCCAGAAGTTAAACATTGCCCGAAACCCCGTTCGGAATCACTTACCTAAGACCTTACCTAAGAAGCTCAATATATGATTGCCACCAAAAAATGGTCTGAATTTCCATTTGCGAATTGCTGCTGAATCGCAACAAAACTGACCTATATCTAAAACGAATGGTGACTTGTGATGAAAAGGGTTCCTTAAAACAACGCCAAATGAAAAAGGTCGTGATCGAATTGCGGTAAGCTGCCGCAAACGGTCGCGCAAAAGAAGCAAGCTTTGGCCAAAAGGAGAGTAGTTATTTTCCACTAGGATGATGCCAGACGACACACATTAATAGTGATTCGCCGGAAACTCCAAGAACTTTATCGAGAGATGCATCCACCTTAAGTCCGGAGCTCTTCCTATTCCACATATTCCTGTCTATGACGAGTGATTTTGTTGGTGAAAAATTGGCCTCAAGAGAAGTATGTGAAAATCAAGTATTTATATGGGAGAGGCATAATGGAATTACCTTTTAAAGTGGCAACAAGTTGTCCAACAAGACGGTGCATTTTTGACCCAAGTTGAATCATGTACTTAAATTCATGTACTTCTTTCTACCACACCTTATACAAGGCTCTGTAAAGAGCCATGTTGTATAGCCATAAGAACATTCGTACAGAATTGAACTCCATGTTTCTACGAATGAATCATACGATTTATTTTGTGGGAAATACAAAAAAGTGGACAGACGTAAAATTGCGTGGAAGCTGAAGCTACGGTCATAATGAATCTCATACGCTCTACTATTCAATATGGGCTATTCTATACTCTACGAGTATTTGAACATACCGCCATATCACATTTTCTGGAGTTTTTCAATAAACTTGCCCACAGTTGGGACAGTTCTTTACAAGTGTGGGTCTATTAGTACAAAACATTGAAAACGGCACATTTTTATACTGTGTACTTACTATATACTCACATATACTATACTAAATTATTTTAAAATATGCGTTTAGAATTTGACTGCAAAATCAAAAAAGCTAAAAACCCGACAATCACTGTTATTTTTTTCGTACGAAGAAAAAGTTTTAAATTGAATGAATAAAACTGTTTGTACTGTTCTACGACTGAGTTTTTGGGACGGCCTTTTTTTATATAAAGTTATGTACTATGTTCTTTTCCACGAAACAACATTTCCTTGCGAAAATATTTTGCGATTTTGACAGTTTTTTTTTTTTTTTTGCATTGTTTTCCAACTCTGAAATTGGAACAACATAGTATACAGCTTAAGAGAAAAAAAATCAAGAATGTAATTAGCTTCGATGAATGAAAGGTTAAAAATAAATATTTGAATACTAAGAATATACTGTCTTATTTAAATTTATAATCCCGTATTGTAAGTTGACAAAAAAAGAAGAAAAATTGTGCTATAATCACAGTTTACATCGAATTTCATAAACGAGAGAAAGAGAACCTTTCGCCAAATATCCCATGCCCTCACAAGAGATGCTTTGGTCACCGGCGATCTAAAAGATATTTCGAAATCCCAAAATCAAATCTGATATTGATATAATCTTTGAACTTTAGTCTCAATATTCGAGTGAATCGAAATGTGTTCCATGTGTTTCTAAATTTTTTTTGGAAAAGTTTTTACTATAAGCACCTTTCGGCTGACTTTCAACTGTCAAAAAATCAGCAATATTTCGATAATAGATGGATAAATTTCCAAAAATTTATTCTGACCATAAGAAGCTTCAAATTTTATATACTAACGATCTTTGTATGTTTTTTTTGTCGGCTTTTTTTTAACAGTTAACTTTAAATTCAAAATTTTTGAATTATTATGATGATGATAATTTATTAAATGTGATAACAAAAAAAAAAAAAATGGGTTTGTTCTATTCCATAAAGTACAGTAAGATAGTTGAACAGATTTTGATAGATTTTAAAACTCAATTGATATGTAGAGTATAACTTATGCCTACTCAAAGTATATTGAACCCAATACAAGTATACAATTTATTTATAAACAAATTGCGATCTAAAGAACAGTAAACGATGTAAACCATAAATTTAATCTCATTTGTCTCATTATAATTTCCTTATTATGGTTACCGTAAAATTTTTTTGTTGCTAGTCGAAATTTCATAAATTATAAACTAACTATAGCGCATAACAAATAAACAAGCAATTGATCTACAAAGCTCTGCGCGGATAAGTGGTTAAATATCTTAATGATTATATCTTCTAAATTAAGTTAACGGTGACGTACAGCCAGATGGTTACGTTTGAGTCATTCGCATTATTCTAATCTAAAATTAACTTATTCATATCACATTTAAGAAAAGTGAATGGAAGAAAATTATACAATATCTAATTTGCACACAATTGACATGAGTTACGTATCTCTGACTACACTTATAGAAGCGAAAGTAATAAAATCAACTGGAATATTAATCAAATGTATGTACATATTTATGATATCGGAATATCATCATTATAAATCTAATTCAGACTCATTAATCTATATTTAACTTTTCTTGCAGTAGTTTAAGCGTTTTGCCTCGGATGCAGCAAACATACTATTTACTTCATAATCTGAGTTCAATTCTATACAATTATTTTCAGTCCAGTAAATTCTATGATATCTTAATACGATTGAATCTTCTGCGTATTTGTTAGCATTAAATAGTCCTGTAAACCTTTTTGCATTTAATAAAATGTCCATGCGACGATTAACGATTTGTTAAATATGCACATGCCCACGCGTCTTACAACTGCTAAAATTGTGCCATAATTATATATTTTTTTTACAACACTTTACATTAATATTTCGTTTTCGCCTGGATTCAATAAAGTCTCCAAGTAGAAGAATATCAAACGGAAAACCCACACATTCCATCCTATGTCGTAGTAAAAAAAAATATCTGTGTAATTATTTTTGATAAATTTATTAACAATATTGATAGCATTTATGAAAATATTATATATTTCACGTCACAAATTTATAGTGCAATTCTGGTCATATTTTTTTTTTAAACATTAGTAAATAAAAAAAAATCAAGTAACATGTTTTTAATAGCTCATGAAGTCAAGTTAATAATTTATACCTGTTTAATATCACTAAGTTCAACCGTGGCACGACGATTGGCATTCTCTACTAATAGCTCATAAGATTGTGGGTGTGAGCCGCGACATAATCAGCTATTTTATATTCATCCTTCCTGCTAGAATGAAAGTTTCTTAAACTTCTAGGAACTGTTAGCAAACGGCAGGTCCCGTTTCAATAAGTCCAAATATCTATATTATTTTACTGCTTTCATCCAGTCTAGTAAAAGCTTCCTAAAGTCGCAGTCTCATGTCATCGACTGCAACAATTTTTTCGTAGAAGCGTTGAAATAATCGGACAGTTATTAGGGAATACCTCAGTCACTACATATGACCCTTTATATGATGAGAATAATTTCATTGAGTTACCAGTATTACCATGACTGCGTCGAATCATCAGCGCATCTTCAGGATAAACATTATCTTTTGCTGATCCACTCGAATACATATATATTCAGCTACCCTTTGCTCATATATATTATCTAGACCATTTCTATTTCGATTACTTTTTTTAGTTCAGTTAAAGGTTTCGCATAAATGGCAAAGTTCTTCATAAATTGACAAAAATAGTCTGATGAATTGTCGAATTTCATGAACATTTGTTGATTGCTTGAACTGAGTTTGACCAGTATTTTCACATCACATCATCAATTTTGTATTCCAGATACAGCTATAAAGCTGCTCATCTCAAAGCATTTAATACGACAACTAAATTGTTAATTTTTTATATAATAAAATATCGTCAAAATATCCCGTATCTGTCGAAGAGCGGAGTGAACCCAAAGCCATTGTGATGTTGCTTGTACGGCGCGTCTTCATTTAGACGATTTGTGGTCAACCCCTCTTGATTACTTTGCAAGGTATTGGCTGTACGATGTCTCGCAGCGCTTTCAGCTGCATTAAAAAAGCTGATTTCGGTAAATCAGTCTCAGCAACTTTAATTGGGACGCTAATTTCTCTCTTTATATATATATATATATATTTTAAGTTTTTCTTTCCTTTTTAATAATACATTTTTTTTTTTGGATAAGTCGGATTTTTCCGTTTAGTTTGAAACCTGGCGTTGTAATATTTGTTGTTACCTTATAGATTCGTTTCATCATTCGTATATCATAATTAGTACAAATACATCCGTTTATAATACATTAAACCTGTAATACTATACACTGCATAATACATATTTATTCTACTACAGCATCTGTTTCTATCTGCGTATTATTTGAGCGTGGCGATTGCCTTTAATTAGGCTCCCAAAAAATGCAAATTTCCATATGTATACTCGTATAGTGAATATTAACATATTTTATAAACACATTTTATATTCGAATCCGAAATTAAATTGTAAGGTCTGCTGTGATGTGTAACTGAAACCCCTACGAATTTTAACCTTTTCGTCAGCAATTGCGACGTAGTCAAAGTATGAATAGTTGATCCAATTTGACACAGAAATTATAATTATTAATACAAATGCAAACCGAAGTAGCAAAAGGACAAAGCTTTACAAATGAGAACCCTGATTCTCATATCTGTTTCAATAGTTGGATCTTCGCATATAAGACTGAACTTATTAATATGTCGTCATGACAGAGTTTCAACAATACGATTTCGTCAAAAAGTGTTTACCACCACTTAGTTTCCGCATTTAGGCTGTGGTCTGAAACCGCAATCATTGTTGGTTAATAACTGAAGATATTACGGATCCTGTCGCTTGAAGATAGCGTTAGAGGGGTCCTCAATACCTAATAATGGCCAAAAGCACTCTTTCATCTGTAGCCGATTGTAACTCGTCGTCCTTGATTATTCCAAAAATCATTGCTATCGCCCTTCTTTGCGACTGTGCAGCACCAAGTCCCGGTTGTAAGATCAAACGACTTGGCGTTGGATTGGGATATATCAATATAATGTCCTCGGACTTTAAAATCTGTTTCATCTTACTAAAAATATATGACATGTTTTTCTGTTTTACTCCCAAAGAACAGCGTCGATTGCTCTGCATAAAGTGATTACCTTTACTCATATTGGCATCACTATTACGTTTTGTGTTAGATACTTATTTTCGGATCAGTTTTTACGTTGATCGCTTTCAACTGATTGAGTTCGTAAATTGTGCAGTACGAAAAATGTTTGGGTCTTTTCTGAATAAATTTGTTACATATTTTTTTGTTTATTAATATGTATTGAGTGAACTACAAGTGAGTCTATACTGGGGAAACGTTTTCTGCAGTGACCTAATATAATTTCCTGTATCTATTATAATAAATGTATAATACTGTCCCGTGCTACATTTGGTTGGATGAGTTGGGCTACATTCCTGAGCTCGGCCCCTTAAATAATATAATTAAGTTTTTGCGATTGCTGTAAGAATCGGATTGTTCTTGATTGGATCTTCGTAAATACAAATTGCTTCCATAGCTATAGTTTTATAATCTGTTCGTTGTGTGCAGCAAAGGAAACGCGGCCAAATACGTGATTGCTGGGCTTTGGATTTTGATCGCCCCACGAACTATCATCATATTTTTCCATGGTGTATAACTTTTATAACTAACTTTCAATTTAGCTTGGGTAGCTATTTAAGGACATCGACAAACTCGTTAGAGTCATTGATTGTATGGAAAATATTCGCCCCAAATATTTTTATCTCTCCGTTGCTTACCTTGAAGTTGACAAACTTTAGCGAGAGCTGCTTTACTTTTCTTTCCATCTCTATTCTGTATGCTTCCGACGCCGAGCGTTTTCGCTTTAACTTATTCATGCTTAGATTTTCAAACTAATTCTTTAAATTATTTTAAACCGTAAGTTCTATCACTAACTAACTAACTTATTAAAAGAAATCGGGACTGGATTTCGCTTATTGAATTTAATTTCAATTAAGTTTTTGCTTTGTTCTCTTATTTCAAATGAACAATTCACTCACATGTTTTCTATTTTTTTTAGTCACTAATTTCTCGGCAGATACATACGCAGTTCTGTCATGAGCTAAGTCCTGCTGTTTTATTAATGTTTATAACGTGGTTTTACCTTATGCTAAGGTAATCACAGTCGTCTTCAGGGTCTTCTTAGGCACATATAGAACCTTACAAAATAAAACGGTAGATTTTGACTGATTAGGGCAAATAATATAGTGTTTTACTGAGTCTAATTTAAATCCGTAGAGTTAAGTGTTTATTTTCGAACGAAGCATTTCAAGATTCTTTTTATGGGCATTCAATTGTTTAACGCAGCAAATGTCGACGTCTGCAGTAACCACATGTACTTTGGCTTTGTTCTATTTGACAAGCAGAGCGTCGTCGAAGGGTGCGGCCTCTAGGATATTGAATGCGTCGACAGAGTGAACGATACTGACGTCGAAATTACAGATACTACAGGATGTAGGCGGTGCAAATGCAAAGCACGATTCAGGCGCGGTTCCTACGAGGTTCGGGCGTTGAGGACAATGAAAAAACTTGTCATTTATCGGTTGTGCTGTGGACACGCTGATTTACCAAATTTTACCGAAGATGTGCGGCGGGATTCTAACAGGAGAAAAGTGGGCAGAAAGGGTGCTGCACAGCGAAGTAATGGTCATGGGCAGACAGAATAGAAATCGAACAAAACAAAACAACAGATATGAACACGCGTTATATTCCCAGACAAATTGTCTGGTGCTACAGCTTTACAGTCCGTTGCACAGATCTAACCGATCCGTTGTACAGACTTAAAGGTCCGTTGTACAGACTCAACGTCCTTTCAAACAAAGAAACAAGCCTTCGTACAGTCCAAACCTTCAAACAGAGTTGGGACTTCTTGTCATGCTGTATGTTTCCTTAGTGCTTACGTACAAATTCCTGTACTTATATTCCAATTTATATAGCACCTATTCTGTTTACTTCCCTAAAGTACCGTCCGTATTTCCAAAGGATGTGGAATAGATAACATGACGTATCACTAATTTTATGTTACGTACGGCTTGGAAATTTAAAATGCAATACAAATTTCTACGTGTAAATGGGATAAGGACATGCAAAAGTCGGCCGCACTTTGTTAGATTTCTTAACCCGAGTTGATCCTCGCGTAACTATAAGAAAAAATGCATATAAATCCACAGAAGTAATTATATGCCAAATAACACTTAATTTAACCAAACAAAAGCATAATCAAATAATGATCGGATGTCATTTTAATTTCGTAACATATTTTTTCCACCTATAGTTTTTACAAACTACATCAATAGCAACGTGGGGTACTCTATATTTAAATGTTGCCCCAAAAATTTAAAAATCATTGAATCACTATCAGATCTCACAAATACTTTCATTTTTGGTTAAAAGAGTTATAGAATTTAATTTTAAAATGTAGTCTAAAATACAATTTATAAAGAAGGGATAAACAATTCACGATATCTTCTATTCCCAAGGAATACTTAGGCTAGATAATATTTAAAATTTAAAATTATAAGGATGAGCTATTTATTTAGAAAGATAGCGTATTTAAAAGCATTTTCCTTTTTCATTTGAATCGTTTTTTTTTTTTTACTTTTAAACAATATACAATTTAGGTTTTTGAATATGTAAAAGAAAAGCTTAGTGAATATTTCATTAGTATAGATTACAATTAAGAAATTTTAGTTAAATACTAATTTTAGCACACTTAGGATTAAGGTAGGGATAGTTTCAACAATTGGAATAGGGTACATTCCCTCATTCAGGATTTTATTTTTATGATGCGTCAGGGAAAATAAGTTAATTTTAATAGACCACACATGTTAATACTTAGCCAAGGCTGACTTTTCTGATACTTATAGGTATATATATATATATATATATATATATATTCAAGTTTTAGGAAGGTAATAAGCTTTGGCGGGCTAATTAATTTTTTGTTCGTTTTTAATTTTTCCTGCGCCACTTTTACAGGAATAACCGCACAATTACTTCCATTTTTTTATTACTTCGGTTATTTATAAGGTTTGGTTTACCCTTTTTCGAAACGTAATTGTAATTAGTATACATAATTTGCTTGCCATCAGAAATCAGAAAAACGACTTTCTATTATGAACAGCGGAGATGCCCATTTTTTTGATAACAACAAACTGTTCTGCCTTTTCCAGATTTCGTTATTAATATTAATTTATTTTTATTCAGGATTGCAATTTTAAGTCTTAATTCCAACTTGATTAAATTAATTAAATTAATATTCATCTGCAGGGAATGTACAGCGAACATATTCACTGTTTTTATCCATAAGAAAACTCGCAAATTTCTTAGACGTGTTGCCATGGTCGATTGCAATACTACAATTATTTGTACAATATGGCATAGACTTCCTTGATACGAGTTCCTAAATGTTCAGGCATGTTTCTTATAATCTCGACCTCCATTTCGCTAAGCACATGTAGACGCAAATTCTCCCCATTCTTCCGATAAACCAAGCGAACCATTGTTCCGTAGTTAGCAATATTCTGATTCTCACACAGCAGAAAATCGATGTTATCACTGTCAATCGTTAAGACCGTATTCATAGAATCAATATTATTCTTTGACACTGGAGTCACTTTCATCCCCGGTATATCCGTAATCGTCTTAATTGTATAATCATACCTCTCCAATTCGAGAGCTCATCTGGCAATTCTACTGTTACATTTGCAACCGGATGAATTTCCCTATCGTCTTGCCTCTATAATAAAACTGACAGCAGAAATTCTTGTACGGTATCATCCACATGCAACTCCCTGTAGACTAAACTGCATAACCCAGGTATTCTATCTCAATACATATTCCTTATATGCTATCAGTATGTCGTTCATATGCTATTTCGTGTTTATTTATAACACGAAATTTTTTTATTTTATTATCAAAACACCTAACTTACAAAGCATTAAAAATTAAATGGTGCAATCTTCAGATCAAACGATATTCGGAGAAATTCATATTGCCCGTTAAGCACAGCAAAGGAAGTGTATTTTACTGAATTATGTGATAAAACCGCAACTTCAGGTGCATAACAATGAAGGCATATTTGCCTTCCAAATAATCCAAACAATTTGCTGTAACGGGTTGGCGATAGTTATTCCGGACAATAAATTCTTAACTCACCAATCCTCTTTCGCGCCAACACTCTCGGAGAGGGTATTGGGGAGTTATTAAGGCTTATCATCGTTATTATTCGAATTTTACAAAATTTTCACCTCATAATCACCTTTCCTTCAATACTTATAATAACTTTTGCCAATATTTCGATTGACTTCATTAAACACTATCAGGATGCCTATTGATATTAAGTATGTTGAATTAAATTCTCAGTTGTCGATTTCGGGAAGTAAAATTTCTAATTTTAAGTTGGATTCGTAGAATTCTTCATTGCTTATAGTTAAAACACGTCTTATATAGTTAGTCGCAATATTTATGATTACTCGGTTGGAGTGTTTTGTTGATGTGAACCAATTAATTACCAATTAATTTTTATCAGCTTGCCTTGTCAATAATTTCTCCTGCAATTGGCAGCTTTGGCTTGATATCAGTCTGTCTACAATGTATTTCCACCTTTCACTAGAGTACGGTTTTATTGAGGAATTGGTTATGCCATCATATGCCTTTTTTCTGCATGCTGAATGTCAAAATGGCATTCCTTCAGTTTGGTTTTCAATGGCTTAATGTAGAATTTGGTTCTTTGAGATGACTTTCAATATGAGGAGCGAGTGGAAAGTTGATTAAATGTGTATTTAATTCGCGTGAAGCAAATGTTATGGCTTCTTTAGATGGGGGCAATACTGGATGTTTTTGCAAAATTTGGGTATAGAAAAATTATTTCAGACATAAGGACTTGTCGTAATTTGTTATACGATTCGCTTTCGCAATTTTTAATCAACATGAAATAAATTTCCCTCTGTCAAGTCGAGGAAACCCCCATTTTTTTTTTTTTTTTTTGGATTAGGATTTGTATATTTCGGGTTCCACTTTGTTACTCTAAGGAAGATCTGTTTCTTTTTAAAAAATGAAATTAACCATTAAATTGGTTTATCTGAGTGTGTTGAACATCTTTTCGAAATTAACTATAGATTCCTGGAAAGATGACTATTAGATGTTCATTCATATATCTTTTATATCCTATCATCCATTAATCTATTCAGATGTTCCCGTTGGACACTCTTCATCATTCATTGGAATGCAGTAGGTGTATTCCTTGATCTAAATGACATACGTATGAACTCTTTATGATCGTTGTGATTGAAAAAAAAACCCTCTTTCCTGTCATTTAGATGAACTTCCTTCTGATAGCATTCTTTTGGAAGCTTTAATGAAAAAAAGAGTTTAGATAGCCGAATTCTCGATTTGACTCTTCTCCAATCTCTTTTCCCCTTATTTTCATCTGCATGCACTGTATTTGATAATTTTATGATCTAACATTTCCTTCAATCGTTTTTCTATCTCTTCTGTAAGAATGACTGGACATTTGTATGTTTTCATATATATGTATAAATGTGTTCTGAGCCTTGGGTCGGTATTAGATTCTACTTTAACCATTGCTGTTACCAATCTTTGCGCGGCGCTGTTTAATTTTTCCTGTGTGGCTTCCGATATAATTAGTTGATCATGAGTGGTTTCATGCAAATTATATTGCATCGTGCCAGGCTATAAGCTTTCTTGTTCATTTTGATTATCATATTCTTCTGCGACTTTTTCGACATCCGTACAAATTTTCGGCCTGTAAAAGATGAAACTATTTTCTAACACAAATGACGCCCTATGCTTTCAATTTGGACCCCATTCCATGATTTGGATACACTTGGAAATTTCATGAAGCATAGACTTCTATTCGAAAAAATACGAATGGCGCAGCGTACAATTTGCGTCAAAGATTTATAGATAGATTAAGATTTTTAATTTACGACTTTAACCACGCAGAGCTCTAGCCAACCTTACAAATATATGATATATAAAGTCTGGTGGAATTTACTGTTCAAATCATTCTCTGAAAAAATATCACCTTAACATAAAACTAAGATTCCTTTGACAAAACAATAATCAACACTAAACTAATGAAATCCTATAAGATTTAGAAAATAACTAACAAACCTAACTTACGTATCTAATCTATATTTAACGATACAATCAAATCAATTGTTCATTTAACAAATACATTCAAATGCCTCTCTTTTTAAGCTAAACCATGGGAACGAGTCTAATGTTATATAACAAAATGAATACTTTAACATAAAAATTTATTAATGCAAGACAAATAACAAGTTAGAGACTGTATAAATAATTTTATTTATATGTAACAACGCATTTATATAAATTTATGTAAAGTATAACCTATAAAAATGTTGTGGTCAATAAACAAAAAAAAAACGTACTTAACAAATTATTATAAGAGCAACAATGAAACTTATGTTTATGGAGATATGACTGAACCCGACGTATAGAAAAGGTTGACTTGTAAATTGAATAAGTACTATCATTAAGATGAAACAGCGTAACATATATTCGTACATAATTATACAATATACTCCTCTTCTCATTGAATTTACAAAAGTAAATTAGCTAATTTTTAGTAATTGCATTTATTTAACGTTTCCCTGCCACTTCGTAAGAATGGGTATTACATTTTAAAAATATGTAGTATATTTGCATTTTATCTGCTTGTTTTTAAGGTTATACATAAACATTTTACGGATTTTAATGAATTAATATATCCATATAAACATTGTAATATTTTAGGCTAAGTAAGAATGAACAACCAACCACTATCAATAACAAGAATATAATACAAATCCAAAATTTATGCAAAAAAGAAAACATTTTTAATAAATGCTAAACTAATTTTATACAATTGATACACAAGTGTGTAATTTCATACGGACACAAGGTAACTTTTTTTTTGCGTTTTTAATAAGGGTCAATATTGCAATGGGTTGTAGGGATAGGTGCGCAAATCGCATAATATGTTTTTACGTTTTTAATAAGGGAAAGCGCGGGTCGGGGCTTGTTATTTTTAGATAAGTAGATTCAAAAGTGATATCGTAGAGTTGCAACCATTTATAGTGGAGTAACATGATTAACAACTCATAATATAGCTTGTTCCAACGGATTCTGCGCAAATTTGAGATGAGAAAGTGTCCTACAAACACAATTATTGATTGTTCTCAATCGGATTTAACCAGAACTGCGGTATGTTATGTCAGAAACAGGTGACTGGACTACCATTACGTGCCAAGAAGAAGGATACCAATCTCATCACTGCGGTACAGAGATTTGGTTGGACAAAACGACAACTTGTTAGTGTATGTCAATGTATGGTGTCAAGTGAAATCCCTAACCAGTCGACAGATTGATGTTGCTTTAGTCCAATAACCATGGAGTATTGTACATCTTGTACGTCAAGAGAGGTAAAAACTGGTATTATAGACAGAAAAACGCTATATATCACCGGTGATGGGCTGACGGTGTGCATGAAAATAAATACGGATCAGAGCTGATACTATGCCCAACCTACGTATCTAATGAGGAAGTTGATCCCAAAGAGAATTGTATTGATTAGAAAAGCACCCACTAGCTCAGAGGCCTGCTAATTACGTAAACTTTTGTCAGCTTCGGATCTCTGCCCTTTTCCATACTCTTCCAATAAACTCTGATCTGTTTGGTTGATCTGCCGTCACAGCAAAGGTAGCTCATGTAAACTTATTTATGGATGCGCATTAGGCACAATGGGATAGTAAGGAAATAAGTGCTGGAGGTGAGCATAAAGTCTGTAAAGTATGTGGTAAACCAAAATTTAAAAATAGGATTAGTTTGGGTCTGTCTGTCATTGGCATCATCGTGACAAATACTTATCTTTATATATAATGTGAAATTTATATTGGAGAGTGTCTGAGAGCCATAGTTCTATTTTGAAAGGGATGTAAATGGGTCTCTCAGCAACCATTTAGTTCGCCCAATTAGTTGTGTAAATATGATCATTGCGGACAATCTTATCAGACCGTTCATGTCGTCCAGATTTTTAGAGAAATGGAGACGGGGCCTGAGAAGATAATTTCAAACGTGTTGCAATTTTCGGTACACGAAATCTGAAAAGATGGAAAGAAATGAAGGTAGTCGTCATACCATAATCTGGTAAGTCTATTCATAAGTTTCAGAAAGACGAATTGCCGATAGCCTTTATTTTGAAAACTCTGAAGAGATTAATTGTATAAGGGAATATTATATAAACCCGCATGCATTAGTGATTCTCTGCAGGCTCATCCCTTTAAGAAATCACACTTCATATTGTTGTAGAAGAATTTGTCCACAGCTTATGTGATGGTGAATCAGATTGGCTGTGTGTTGGGCAATCGCGTAGTCTATTTGATCTGTGAATAAATTGGCAAAGCGGGCATTCCTCAGGTGACCCTCCATTAGATTTGTGGATTTCGAAATCTTGGTAAAGCTGTGAAGGAAGTCGTGCTATTTGATCTGTGAATAAATTGGCGGAGCGGGCACTCCTCAGGTGATCCTCCTTTAGATTTGTGGATTTCGAAATCTTGGTAAAGTTGTGAAGGAAGTCGTAGATACTCTTGGGCCCTATAGCCCGCTGGGCGATACAGCATAACCTAAGCATATTTAAAATTTCGGTAAATGAGATTACTCCTATACTTCAGGGCTTGTTTTTGGCACAATATTATTCCGAAGAGGTAAAGGAAGCGAATGTGGTTTTCATACCCCAGTCACGAGACTCCGAAGAAATAGAGGCCGACAGGTCGGTCATCTTTTCTTTGGAAAGTACTGGAGGGATTGTCAAATGATTAAGGGAGTATACAAACTTCCATGCACTCAAATGTGGGAGTATATTTCCCACAACTGCTTGACACTGCTTGACAACTGCTTTGTCGTCGTCAATTCTCCACAACGATACATTAATTTAGTCGACATATGATTTGATCGTCTTGCAATCGTTCAATACTTTAACTCAATTTGTTCCATCAATCAATTTTTTCCAGGAATGTTCTCCCATTGGCTGCGGCTAGCATGCTCATTGCTTTTAATTACTGCGATGTTGGTAACAATTTTCCTTGTTCAATCTGAGGCTCTAAATGTTGGCGAAAGAAGCCACAATGAATCAGTTTTAGCGGGAAAACTTGAATTTTTTTTTAAATACATTTTAAGTTTCGGCAAATGTTTGGGCAACAATCAATCGAACATGATACTTTCTGAAAGATACTTGTTGAACAGTTGTATTTGCCATAGCATAATGTTATCATATTTGCAAGTATTGCTTTAATTCCGCAATTTAATCGTTCACCATCAAGCACCCGATCACCATCAAACACCCATCAAAATTAGTCTACCAGTTTCTATATTTATTTGTCAAATAAATTAATATATGTTTATTAATAAGATTTGGTTCTATTATACGTTAGTAGCAATTAAATAATTTGTGTGCTATTAGTTCTTTTTGTTAATTAAAAAAGGAACAAAATGTTAAAGATCTACGACGTTTAAATAAAAACTAAATAAATGTTATATAAACACACAAAAATTAAACAACACATTAGGAATGTGCACTATCTATTATGTTGTTTGTACGCATACATTAATTCTTTAACATATAATGGTCGCCTACATATAAGTATATGCATCTATATATAAAATGCACACCGCTAATAATTACATTTTAAAACTAATTTTAAAAAAATAATTTAAGGAATAATTTTAACTCAATCGGTTTTTGGTTTTAAATCATTTACTTCGGGTTGAAGAAATTCCTCTACGATGGCACTAACCATGCGGTCCAATGTAGTTCTTAAAGCCGACCAATCCTTTTCTTCGGGTTTGGCACACAACTCAGCATAATATTTGATTTTAGGTTCTGTACCGCTGGTTCGTAAGGTTATGACGAGACCATTTTCAAAGGTAAAGGTTATCATTTGGTTGCTGGAACTGACAGGAAGCACAGCCTTACCGTCCACCTGCGAAGTATCGACGCCAGTTGTCAAATCTCTTACATATTTGATGGTAAACTCTCCATTAAGTATAGATTTTGGATAAGTATTTGGTTGATTGTCTTGGAAATTACGCAAACGATCGAAGATTCGTTTAATTACAGGAGCTTTATCACAAAATAGATATGAACAATTGGTACAGTGATAGCCATAAGTTTGATAAATTTCTTGCAGCTTTTCAGAAAGAGTTATTCCCTGGGTTTCTTTGATGTAGCAAGACATTGTGGCAAGATGCGCGGCAGCACTAACACCATCCTTATCCAGCACAGCCGTAGAGAACATGAAACCAATAGCCTCTTCGAATGCAAACAAAACGTGTTTGCCTTGATTCATCAATTCAATTGCTTCATTCCCCATCCATTTGAATCCGGTAAGAGTTTCTACAAAATTGTATCCATCAATAATGCTCATAGATCGTAATATTTTCGAACTGACAGTACTGGCAAGAAGATAGCATTCAGCTAAGTTAACATCGGGGTGCAAAGCCTTATAATTTTGAATGGACCACCAACCAATGAGCGCACCCAATTCGTTTCCGTTGAAAACCTAAAAAGAACATGAGATTTGGGCCGATAAATATAAGCTAAATATATTTCGCTACATTATTTAGGTATTAATGAGAGCTTACGAATTATTACAAAATGTAATCAAATTTGCAATTTTTAAAGCTATATTGGACCAGTATAATAACCTGTCAGGCAAAAGAATTAACTTATAAAGTGTGTCCAAACAAGAAAGAGATTTAAATGACTGGCTGTGTGACATGTGGCGCCGTCTTGTTGAAACCACTTGCCCTCCACATTCATTTCTTCAATTGCAGGCACGAAAAAATTGGTTATACCTATAGTTTCACGACACCGAACACCATTGACTGCTTGCGCTTGACATGCCTCATTTTCGTAAAAAAAAAATGTCCAGTGCTTCTCGTGAATCAGTCGAGGATTTTCCTCACCCCAAATGCTAAAATTCTGCCTATTGACGAAGCCATCAAGATGGAAATGGGACTCGTCACTGAAGATGATTTTATCAGCAAAATCAGCATTTTCATGTTGTCTCTCCAATACCCAATTAACGAACTTACTTCGCTGTCCATGGTCATCTGACTTCAGTTCCTGAGTCAATTGAACTTTGTATGCATCAAGATGCAAATCTTTCGTTAAAATTCGCTACATAGTGGATTTGGAGACACCAATTTGCTAAGCTCGGTTTCGAATTGAGGTGGATGGGGTTTGAGCGACATCATCACGTACAGCTACGACATTTTCGGTCGATCGACCTGGTCGAAGGCGTGTTGTTGTCTTTACATCACTAAAAGACCCAGTTTTAGCAAATTTATCCATTAATCTTTTTACAGTTGACTCTTTCGGAGCATTATTGTGACCCCAAATTGATAGCAATTTGCGAACTGTAGTCGCAAAACTTTCACCATTTTGGTAAAACAATTTCACAATGAGAATGCGTTGTTCATTCGTGTAGCGCTCCATTTTGACTAACCTCGTACCTTCTACTAGCAAACAATAACAATTGTTCAAATGTCAAACAGTAACACTTCGTAATTAATCTTGCGTTCTTGTTGGAACACCCTTTACATACTTTTAACCGAGATTTTTACGTTGGTGCAAAAGCACATGGAGTGCCGCAAGGACATGTTTATTCATTCAACCCTCATCAAACATTGGTCCCAATTAATCCACGATAAAAAAAAAAAAAAAAAAATTATAGTATACCGAAAAAGTACGCTAGAAAATTACTTAATAGTAATTGGGAGTAGTTTTAGACAACAAACTAAGTTTTAACTATCATGTGGATAATGTAGTCCGACGTTTAAATTATTCACTGCGGAGTTTTTATAATGCCGACTTAGTGTTGCCCAGATCGATTAAGGAGAAATTGGTTCATGCTTATATCATGCCTAGTATTCTATATTGTTTAGAGTTATATAGTGGCACTAATAAACAAAATATGAGGAAAGTTCAGATGGCGTTTAATAGAGTTATGAGATATTTATATTCACTGAGGCGTCGTGTTCATATAACACCGTATGTTAAGCGTTTCTTAGGTTGTAGTTTTAAAAATTATGTAGATTTTAGGCCTTTGCTGTTATTTTATAAAGTTGTTCGATTGTGTAGTCCTCAATTTCTTTTTAATTCATTTAATTTTTCACATTTCCAATCGTAATAAGCAGCTTTTTATTCCTAAAATAACCACACTCATGGGTCGTGCTTTTGTAGTAAGAGTAGCTCGAATTTACAATTTACTACCAAGCCATTTAAAAAATTTTAAATTATTTCCTGATTCTTACAAAAGGCACATTCTACAACACTTTCAGACTTTACTGTAAAATTTTGTTTTCAATTAAACTGTGAGCAGCCTTTATTACATACCGATTAGCTTATATTTCAAGATTATATTCCGATTAACTTCTAACTTTTGAATTAGTCTTTTTTCCCATACTTTTTTTTGTCTTCAATGATCATAATGTCATATTATATTATTATATGTCATATTATAATTTTATAAATTTTATATTTAATTTTTATTATGATGAATTGTTGCATATTGTAATTTACTTATAATTGGCCGGAAGGCTTTAAATTACAAGCCAGAAATAAATAAATAAATAAATAATGTGTTCCGTAAGTTTAAAATAATTTTGATAAAAAAAACCTACTAGAATAGAGGCAGACGACCGCAATATATTGAAAAAATTACAATATATTAAAGTACGACATGAATTAGATGTTATGGACTCACTTTTAATATTATATATAGCACATCCTTCTGAATATTATATATTATACGTATACTTCTGGTTTTTTATGCGTCTTCGGGGCATATTTTTTAGAAATCTCCTAAAGCTTTCTTTATTCATGACTTCAAGCGGAATAGGAAATCAGAAGCACGTACATATGTGTAAAACTTATTTTTTTAGACTTTTCATCCAAAACCCATACTATCTAGGAATGGAACCTGGGCAACATGCAAATCGATTTTCAAGGCTGTTTCAACTGAGTTGTCAGATGTAAAGTTGCTTTTACACGTATATTTCATATCTAGAATTAAATATTAGCTATGGTAAGAATGTCTGTATTGGATTGAATAATGTATTTTAAATGATTTCTTGCGATATCCGTAAATTAAATCAAAATTATTTTAAAAAAAAGTATAACGAAGATTTTTTGATGTGTTGAAGTTATGAAAGAAAAGTTATTGGCGTTTAAATATTAAAAAATGACTTATTTAAAAAAAATTAAGTTGCGGAAATGAAAGTTTCAAAATAAAAAATGTATGGTAGATTCTCTGGAACAAACCTGTCGTGATGGTTAGTATACGCAGACGGAAACAGATATTGATTGCCGAGAAAGCAGTCTCCCGTTGTTCTTAATTGTTCTCTGTTAATCCCAATAAAAATTTATACACCATAGGTTAGATGAGTCATTAGTTGTGTATTTAATACCAACAGGTAATATGATGGTATGGCAATATTTTCCTCAATATGTTATTTGAAAATAATATTTACACTTGAGCATACGTGAGAAATGTGATTGGTAAATTTCAATTTATAATTGATGTACGTTTCCAATACATTATCCTTTATAACATTATTGCGGTAAACATTGTGAGAAAACAATTATTAAACACTCATTATTTGTTTGTATAGGAACTTTGTTTCTATTTTGCTGTCTTTTTATTGGAATTCGATGCGGAACCATTTTTCCTTAGGATCGAAGAGGGCTTAAAGTCGTAATAAAAATCTAATCTTTTTTCTTTCGAATTGAAAAACAACTTTAATATTTAATATTACCAAAGTTAATAAACTATGTCAAATGTATTTACAATGTTGAGCTATAGTAGTGGAAAATTAAAACTTACTCCATCTACAATAATAAAAATAAATTGCATCATTTTCGTTTAGTCAATAAACGAAGGACTTTAATACGGACTTCACTTTGAATGATATTTTTCAACTATCGGCGGAAGACTTAAGTGAAGCATTTGGTTCTGTAGGCCATAAAATTCTTTGCTCACAGCGTATTTATTCACGTTCTTCTTGACACTTATTTGCGCGTTTCTTTTTAATCGTTCTCAACTCGTTATCTGCTATAATTCGAAATCTGATTCGTGTAATTTGTCTTCTGTTGTACCGTAAATCTGCGTCTATGTCTTCTCCCCTTTACATTGTACATTAATAACCTCTGATAATGCGTTCAGAATTCTATTCTTAGTATTTATTGATGATATTCAGTTATTTTTTTTAAGTTAAACACATTCGCTAAGCGACAGTATAAAAATTCTAAACACTGACGTTAGCAATATTTGTGACTGGGTTCTTGTAACAAAAATCGTATGAATGTAGGTACAACTAAGTGAATTTTATTTCAGAATGTATCATTTTTCCAATGGATAGTTTTAGTCAACTGTAGTTCATATAAAACATTGCCTACAATTTTAAATTATAGGTGAAAAAGAACACATCTTCAAATGCACCATTTAAAGTCGGAGGTACTAGAACTGATGTGGTTAGATTGTCTAAACCAATTATCGTTACAAAGTAGAGTATGGGGAAGGATTACAACGTGTAAAGATTCAATGGATTTGTGTACATCTATGCTATGACAAGAACAATATTTTACGGCTTAAAGTCATTTGTAAGAGGGATACCAGACAGGATAAAATATCACAATTGTCAAATTGTACGTACATTTTTCCTAAAAATGTCTTGTCGATTTTATCCATTTTCTATCTCGAACCACGACTTGAGAAAACATTAACACTGGAATATTTTGGCAATTATCGGTATGCGTTTATCCAATTTATGGTGTTCTTTAGCCATCCCGCCATTCTGCAGGCAGACGGATTGCGCTACACTTTTTTTCGTATGAAATTATATATAACTTCATCTTTATGGATGAGAATACAATTAAAAAACAATCTTGTCAAACCAGCTATTGGGGAATAATTCCTTTTGATTTATTCAAATCGGAAAACGCTACTAACAAAACAATGTACTTAAACTTGGAGCGCTTGGGTCTACTGTATGGTGCTATTCATTTTCAAATTCTGCATTCACAACTATATATTTCTTACTCGCAACTTCAGTCGAGAAAAGTTTTTTGCATGCGGTTTAATTACGCTATTGCTCTTCAATGTCGTTATTTGCATATGTTTGCTAACCCAAAACATGCGCAAGCTTCCTTCGTAACCAATAAAATTGTCTACTCTTCGAAATCACCCCATGTAAGCATATAACTTGACAAAGAAAGCAGAGGAAAGAAACTATACAGCGCATTTTTGAGTTAATTCCAATATCGCAAATTACATGTTAAAATGAACATTTTGCTATTCATCATAGCTAAAGACTACTACTTTTCACTCTGCAAGAAATAAGAATATCGAAGTATCACTTTTAAAAAATTACAACAATATTTTGATGTTTTCAAGAACCGGTGTTCCCAGTATTCTTTATCAAATCTATCTACATTTCATGGTTTTACCACTGTATTTCTGTAATTGTGACTGATAAGGACTCTTCTATAGGTTGTATAGAAGAGGTTAATAAGAGATTGAGGTTTTCGCTTACAAGAAGCAATCGTCTTATTTTCACATGCTGAAATTCTCCATAGATGCTCCTCAATTCGTTTAACAAACCTACTTACTTTCCATGTTCCCGTTTTGGGGTCTTTCTCTGCACAAGCCAAACGGTCAGCGTCCGGGTCGTTGGCTAAAATTGTCGTTAGACCTTCAGCTTCTGCTTTTTTTATCGACAGTTCCAATGAACTTTTGCCCTCTTCTGGATTGGGAAATTTCACGGTGGGAAACTCTGGATCGGCTTCTTTTTGTTCCTCGACTGGCAAGAGTGCCGGCAAATTAGCTTTCTTAAAGGCTTTCTCTACATAAGGCCAACCGACACCGTGCATGGCTGTATAAACAAACTTCAGTTGTCCTAGTTCCCTTTGTTTCTTATTGATCTCTAAGAATTGGGCAGGTATATGATCCAACAATGTTTTATAGTAGGACACGTACATTTCCTCAAATGGGTCTTCAAGTAGAGGATTATTTTGCAATATTGCGGTATTCCATGAAGATTCCTTAGGCTCCAAGTTATCAAGTATCGATTGTTGTATGCCTTTGTCGTGGGGTGGTATAATTTGGGCACCATTTCCCCAGTATACTTTGTAGCCGTTATCTTCTTTGGGATTGTGCGAGGCTGTGACCATTACACCTGCCAAACACTTCTTTTGCAAAATAGCATATGGTACAAATGGGGTAGCCACCATGCGACTGTACAGGAAGACACGTATGCCATTCTGTACGAAGATAGTGGAAGATAGCTCCGCGAAGCGTTTGCTATTGTAGCGGCCATCGTAGCCAAACACAATCCCCCTCTGATATTCCGCCGGCTGGTACTGTTGCTTTATGTACTCGCACAATCCTTGAGCAGTTTGGACGATGACCAAGTCATTCATGGAGTTGAAGCCGGCACGCATACATCCTCGTAAACCGGCTGTTCCGAATGCCAAACGTTGTAAAAGCAGTCCTCTCAATCGGTCCCAGTCATTCGCCGCTACTAACTGCTTTATTTCTTCTAGAGTCTTTTCATTGCGGTCCCACTGTAACCACAATTCTATCTGTTTGTCCAATTTAGCATCGCCCGAATATGAGGTTGTCATGTTACACTGGTTGTTTATTTTTAATCTTTATAGAATAAAAAAGTCGCGTTTTCTTATCTTTACCGGAACAGCTGGCGTTTTCTTTGTTTCGCCGATAAGTTGTGCTACTGAACTTGTCCTCGATAACCCAATTGGTGGCGCCTTGCTTATGTTTCTTCGTCAAGGTCGTGCGTGTTTTATATGAAAGCGAAATGTATCTATTTCCACTAGATTCGATTTATTTTTAATACAACATCCGATGATTTCGCGTTGATTATTGAAATAACCTCTTCCCTTATATCTGTTGTGCAGTTCAACACACCCTTGTCGATTGATATAAATGTATATATATATATGTGTATATATTTGGTGCACTTTACTTTTTCGCTCGCCGAAAACAAACTCGCACGACGTTGTCAGCGGAGAAGAGAAACCGAAATGATACATTTTTCTATAGCAGCTGGAATTTGCCGGCGTTCTCATTCGTGAATATACAACTGTGTGCAGAAGGTTGCCAATAGTAGCTAATTTACGGCAGCGCACGAAGTCAGTGCGCTTCAAGAAAACGAAATTCCAGCGAAAAGATCCTAGAATCCCAAAAGAAATAAAAATGCTGGAAGTGTGAACTTCACTGTTATGGTTATCCCAATAAGGGCTAGAAAATCTGCAGAAATATTTTAACTTGTAGTGCAAAGCAATTTGAATACTTTAACAGATATTTTAAATTGAATGCATCAAGAATCGTAGCATCCGTAATTAAGGGAAATACGTGATTGATTTTCAATAAATTAATTAAATTGTTCTAGCCACTGACAATTACTTTATTAATTGCCATGAAGTTTTTATTGGAAGATTTGTGAACAAATGTTTATGTCGTTTTGATATTGGCATAATGGAAACAAACGTCAAATGATTTGAAACGCAGAGAAAATTATTGAAAGTGTAACATAAAATGTATTTATTTTTGGTGGTTTAATACCTTTCATGACACATTTCTGTATGAAATATGTTCTTCATAACACTTTTTTGCATAAAAATTATATTTCATGACACCTTTTATATAAGTGCCGTTCTTGCCAATTTTCTATATGAAGAATAAAATCTTCTTCTTTTCTTCTGTAATAAAATAATCTTCCATAACACTTTTCAATACGGAAAGTATATTCTGCGACACTACTTTATACCACAGTATTCTACATAAAATGTGTCTGCCATGATACAAAATTTTGACACAAAGATTTTACAATTTATTACTTGAAATGACGAGATGAACTTTTGGCAGTTGAAACACAGTTTCAGTTTTTGTTCTACGGATTTCTACCAAAATTAAATGTCCACTCTTTTGAATGTGTTGTCACAATTCAAAGGTCAAAATATTTCAACCACTGCCAAACAGTTTTTGTTCTATGAAATTCTAGAAAAATTAAATTTGCACCTTTTTGAATGAAGAGTCGAAACTTCAGCTGTAGTGAAAGAGTCTTTGACCTATAGATTTCTATACAAATTAAATTTCCACCACTTTGAGTGTGCAGGAGTATTGTGCACACTTTAGGTAATTGTTACCAAACAGTACTTTTTTGTCACCTTTTGGACTTTGGATTCCAGAGGCCAAAATATACATATCCTTGGTGAAAATTTACTGATTGGTGTACAAAGGCACCCAGAAAACACAAGAATATCACTATTTACTCCCCAAATTTAGCTAATAAAAAAATAAAAATAAAAAAATGAAACACATGTAGTTTTAAAGTTGTAAATTTATTTTATTTATTTATGTATACATTTTTATTTATAATTCACAAAATATAATACAAATTTTCTAATTACACTGTTTTGGTTTGTTGTTCCTCCACTGTTTTGGTTTGTTATCTTCACGTTTTACGTCAAAATTTTCTTCGAGGTTATTGTGAATTTTTAAACTAATGAACGAGTGTTGCCGTGTAATTTAATTACTGTATATTGGCACTCGAAATATATTACCCTTGCCACTTTAATGTTCATCAAACTTAAGTATTATCTGGCAATGCTGAAAAGAGAATTATTTCTTTTCTTTGAGAGGATTTAGTTTCTCTCTTTCCTTTTGGCGTCATTCCTCTTTTTCAATTTGGTTTGTTGATATTGGTTTGTTATCTTCACGCCGGTATTATTGTCTACTGCCAGTCGAAATATATTAGTCTTACCACTTAATGTTCATCAAACTTAATTATCACTTGACAATGCTGAAATGAGAATTTTGTGTTTTCTCTGAGAGGATTTTTTTGGCTTTTTTGCTGTCTCTTTCGATTTGGTTTGTTAGATTTATTATCTTCCCGTGCGTGTTTTGTTTTAGTGTTCAGAGTGAAGCGGCATTTTCCGGTCCTGTTGTCGGCGATATTTTGCACGCATTTTCTACTTTTTCTTTCTTTCAGCCGAACAACACAAGTGACAAAATGACTAAGAAGCGTCGTAATGGAGGCCGCTGCAAGCACAACAGGGGTCATGTAAAGGCTGTGCGGTGCACCAATTGTGCTCGCTGCGTGCCCAAAGATAAGGCTATTAAGAAGTTTGTTATCCGCAACATCGTAGAAGCTGCTGCTGTACGTGATATCTCTGAAGCTTCCATTTGGGAATCTTACACTCTGCCCAAGTTGTACGCCAAGTTGCACTACTGCGTCTCCTGCGCTATACACTCTAAGGTGGTACGAAACAGGTCCAAGGAGGCTCGTCGCATCCGTACTCCTCCGGTCAGAACTTTCCCTAAGGACATGGCTCGCAATCAACCTAGGAAGTAAATGATGCTGCACCACATAATAAAATAAAAATAAAAAAAAAAGAAAAAAAAAATACAGAGTATGTAAAGGCACAAATTTTGGAGTAGTTGAATGCATATTTGTAGAAGTGTTTTTAAGAAATGAAAACATTTTAATTGGTACTTGCTATTTGCCCATGGAGAGCTCGGTGCATTTGAAGCTGAGATGTGAGATTTGCATATACGTTACAACAACATAATACTAATGGGGGATTTTGATAATTTGTTCGACGTTTCGAACGCCAACAATCTCAGTCTTATATGTGACGGAATTGGTGTTTCCATCAGACATAATTCTTGCCATTAACATTACGATGTTTATCATCAATCGTCTTTGTTAATTGATTACTTTTTAGCCTCATCTCCCAAACGTATTGAAGCTTCTGATCAATTCATATGCCCAAACATTTAAATTCTCCTTTAATACGCTATAGTCATTCGCTCTTTCTTTCAATTTGGTTCGTTGAGATTGGTTATCTTCCCACATGTGAAATATGTTAGTCTTGCCACTTTAATGTTCATCAAACTTAATTATCACCTGGTGATGATTTTTTCTCACTCATTTTGGCCTTTTTGCTCGTTTCCATTTTGGTTTGTTGAGATTGGTTTGTTGTCTTCCCGTGCGTCAATTTATTCCTAGGAGTAAAAAGAAAGCGATTGCGAAATAGGAGTTCCCCGCTTTCTTGCCTTTTTTTACTTCGCCCGTCTGATTGTATTATTCTTCTTGCTTACTTCACCCACAGTGTTTGATAAATTTTGATCACAAACGACATAGCAAAAATTGTTTCTGAATTAATTCTTCTGATATTTACATTGAGAAATATTTTTTCACATAAAGGTCACAATGAAAACAGTTTTTTACGAAAAGGATTGGAAAACATTCCATAGATTTGTAAAAAACTTTAAAAACTGTAAGAAAGGGGAATATCTTTCACGCTAACGATTATTACGGGCCTTAAGATTAGTTAATTATTCTTTTCAGCATTAAAAAAAAAACCAATCTAAATATTAAATTCTTTCGCCGGAAAATGTTTATCCAATGTAAATAATATCTGACAATAGCTTTTTGTATCGTAATGGTTTCATAGCTGACGTTTTGCTACAACAAAGAATTCTAATTCAGCTGTCCAAATGCGTAAAGTGAAAAACACGTTTATTACTTACTCTGGTGGTAAACATTTATGTTGAAGAAAAACTTTGCAATCGCAATGTCGGATCAGTATTATTGTAATAAATGCTTGCACGAGAATTAACTTATTATGGGACATTAACATGAATAAACCGAAATTTTAACTTGAGAACGCTCCCATTGAAAAGCATTTTTAAATTCACCTATCGTTTTGCTCCATAAACGAGTGAAAATGGCAATAATAGCTCATTCAGATGGCCAGCGAACCTTTTTTTTAAATTTTGCTTTTTTTAATTTTGATTGACGAAATTGGACGTAAAGCATAACAAAAAATTGTGAAAAGTGGAAAACAACTCTGGAAAGACATTGTCAATCTGACATTTTTCACAAGTACGCGTATACAACCCACATTGACAAGAAAAATGTGATGCGTGCAGAGAAATGAGAAAAGGCCAAAAACACGAGTGTAATAACTGACTTGCGGAATATTTCAAATAACGCAGTATTTGATTGTGTTATTATTATGAATTATAATGCAGTAATACTCTCTGAAGTTCACATTTCGAGCGAACCCATTTTTTTTTTTTGTTTGTAAATAACAAACTGTCAAACATAGCCTAAATAGCTCAGTGGAATCACTTTAGAGGATTTTGAATACACAATATGGATAATCCCGCAGTGAACCGCCTTATATTTGATTCCTATATCGCTCTTGCGAAAAATGTATTGTTTTCGTTTTGTTTGTTGAGAGAGGCAGCCTTTAGTTTACTAGCTGGCAACGCTATATAATGAACGCCACCAGCCAAACCGCATCTGTCAACTGAAACGCGGATTCTTGTGTAAAGTGAAATAGTGAAAAGAGCACAAATATCTAATTTTGCATTTTCCACAATTTGTGCTAAAACCCGCAATTCAATAATGGCCGACGTGTTAGACATCGATAATGCTGAAGAATTCGAAGTCGATGAGGATGGAGATCGTAAGTATTCGCTTACAGCAGAGTGTGCTGAGGTTTCTCACGGTTTGCTCTCCCAACTTTCTTTTCTCAGAGGGCATTGTCCGCCTAAAGGAAAAGGCGAAACACCGCAAAGGCAGAGGTTTTGGCAACGAGACGACCACACGGGAAACAATCCATCAGTATGAGCGGGTACGCCACGAAGACGAAGATGAATTTGAACCCGGGCCTCAACGTTCCGTGGAAGGTTGGATTCTATTCGTCACGAACATACACGAAGAGGCACAAGAAGATGAGATACAAGAGAAATTCTGCGACTATGGTGACATAAAAAATATACATTTGAATTTGGATCGTCGGACGGGCTTCTCCAAGGGATACGCTCTAGTCGAATTCGAAACTCATAAACAAGCTCAGGCAGCGAAAGAGGCTTTAAATGGATCAGAGATTATGGGTCAGTCAATACAGGTCGATTGGTGTTTTGTCAAGGGTCCGAAACGTTTGAAAAAATCATCGTCAGATAAAAGGCGTCGTTGAAATTGTAAATATATGAGTATTTTTTGTGGACAAACTTTTGATAGGTAGTTTACGTATATATATATATATATACATATATATATAGGATAAAGTCTTCTCAACTTTATCAAACAAGAATTAAATTTATGTAAAAATTCTCCAGAAAAATATCATATATATTATAGTTAAATTATAACGGCTTATAATATGAATTTTGAACAAATAAAAACACATTCTTTTGTAAAAACTATACTAAAATTGTAAATGAATGACAGTGATGTCACAGAACTTTGCATCATTAGATTAAACATAAGCTATCGGTGGAAAATTGTTTGTTGCCTATCTGCTTTGAGGGTATATACATAATTCTAAACTGACAAATTATGAACAAGGCGATAGGCTTAACGCAAGGTATTCCCATATAAAATGGGATATTATATCTATAATTCACCTACATAAACTCCTGTTATTTTTATTATATGGTTGTTCGAATTTGTTCAAGCCTAAACAGAAATTCCTTATTTCATGGCAAATGATTCTCTGAGTTTTCACTCAAAAGAACTCAGATCAAAACGAGTGCATCTTTGAGCCGATATAAACCATCTACTTCCATCTTGGTTTAAAAACATACAAAGATTTAGTCGTTAAACGTATTTCATAACGGCGAGATCGATGACTTCGTACACTCTTGTGTGCATAGATGTAATATTATACCAATAAAGGCTACACATTTATTAAAAGAAAACACAGTAATTCCTGCTATTTTTTATTTTTATTGCTACACAACAGCAATAATGGTCGTAATTCGGACAGAAACTGTAATGTAAAACAAATATTTCTTGTTTGTTCTATGTTGACTTCAAGGCCTATAAAAATGTTACTTAGTCAGTATGTAATCATCTTACATCACTTAAATTATATAGCAAAATAAAACAAATTCTTCCCTTACATTATCCAGGAATATTCTCAATTTAAAATCCAATTTCAGTTTATTTATTTGAATTAAACGCCCACATTGATTTACATCTTGGCAGAAGTTAGCACGAGTTATGCTGCTTAAATCTATTTTATGGCAACAAATGAGTGAAATCATATAGCCAAGTGAGATTAAGGAAGATTGCAAGTGAAAAACTTTACAAATTAGAAAAACAAATATTAGGGATCATAGATACAGTGCCGCTCACTTGAATAGCACCCCCTCTAAATATTTTTCTAGGCTCGATTTTTTCCAAAATAATAATTATAACGAAATGGTTGTGCTTTTACAAATCATATTTCACGTATTTGCTGTAATCCTACAACATAAATTTTCTTTCATTTTAATGAATTAAGTACTAAAACATTAAACACAAAAAAAAGTAAAATCCAATTTCAGTTTTTGGTTCATTTGATAGCCCCCTTACAAAAAATTAGATTATACACGAAAACATTAATTCTAAATTAAAGGTATTATTGTTTGCTTACATCTAATTTCAAAATAATTATTTTAAGTAAAATGTAGTAGTGGGTGCTTCCGTCCTGGTTGAGGGTACATTTATATTCTGTTCGATAAATAACCATACAGTTTTTTGATTAGGTCCAGCGAAATACACAAACAGGCCTGTTTAATTCCATTAATGAGTTCACTTTTTGAATATTGCTTGCCTGATCCTTTAAAATCATATTTAATATTTATATTTTATTTATATTTATTATTTATATTATTTTATTTATATTTAATATTACATTTTTCATTTAATTTAATTTACTTAACAATCTTGCAATTTAAAGTCTTTTGGCCAATATTAAGCATATTACAAAATGAAAAACCAAGACGTAAAGGAAAATTTACTTCTTCTTGGATATACCGACGGTGCGACCATGACCATCCACAGTTTTGCTTCAAACGAAGTGCTTAGGTACCATATTTGAAGTCAGCGCTAAGTTACTTACTAAGTTAGTACTTCTTAGTTAGTTTTTTTTGTGGTACATGGTTCACTATGAGTTCTGTATTGAAGAAAATCGTGCTTCAACATTTCCCTTTTGTGGATAATATACACCAAAAGCCGTACTGGAGGTCGTAATTTTCATTTCATTTTCCATTTTATTAACACATAAATATGTCATGTAAGAAAGTCAAAAAGGCCAATTTTGTAAATTTAATTAGTTTTTTTTTTTATTTTAGATTCTAGTTTTCAAATTACACGACAATCCAGCGGGCCACTCCCGTTAAGAATAGTTTCAATAAAAACTTTAACCTTTATTTGACGACAGTAGATGGTCATTTTCTGCGCTGCTAATAAAAACAACTTTTTATTGACAAATATTAAAAATAGATGCCATTTTGTTTTCAAAGCCCGCATATAACAAAATAACGTTTTTATGTTAAATATAAATATGTTTATATTTATTTACGTTTTACCTACATTTACAAAAAAAACTAAGCAATTTAAACAAATCTATTGTTAAAAAATGTTTCTTGTCAACTCCTCCATTTCCCATTTATTTCATTTTTTTTATATGCAGCAAATGTTTTCTCAATGCCTTCTGTTTATCTTGGAAACTTTTCTTCACTTTTGAGCGGGCCTTGTGACGCATCATACCAAAGTTTTTATTCTTCAGTTTTTCCCGATTGGTCTTTGAACAATTTTCATTTTTGCGACCATCTTTCCAGCCAAATTTCTCGCGATCAACACGGCCGCTCTGTACGGTCTCCAGGCGAGACTCCTTGTCATGTTTTCGTTTCTTATAGATCATTTCAATTTTGTCAAGCTTCACAAATTCATCGCGATCTTTTTCCAACGGTCTTTTGCGAGCATTTGTTACAGTTTTCTTAAGATTGGCAGCATTGATACGTTTGAAATCCTCATCTGTGAAAATCCGCGTAAGCGCAAGTTCTTGCGCGGCCTCTTTTTCATTTAAAAGCTTTACATTATCCGGAAGTTCCGATTTATTGGATTGTTTTTGCGATTTTTTGGATGATTTTGAAGCTGTCGATGTCACGGAATTTTTGCGCTTTGTCTTGAGCTTTTTGCTAAGCTGCTTAAGCCGACCTTTGTCATCTTTGATATCGTTTTCTTGTTTTTCAGTTATATCATCTTCATCCTCATACTCAACCACATCACCGTCATCTTCATCTTCTTCGCTTTCACTTTCTTCGCTGTCATCGTCATCGTCATCACCATCATCCTCATCCTCCTCATTAGCATCACTTTCTTCATCCTCTTCGCCTTCGTCACTATCAATGTCTTCACCTTCGCTGTGACTCACATTAACCCATTCTTCATCATTGGATGATGAATCATCATCACTTCCCAATTCAACAGTTTTAGAACTTTTAAGCAGAATTTCAGCACCGGGTATACTTTCGTGCACCGCAACTTCTCCATAAGCCCTGGGCTTAATTTCAGCTTGAGCTTCCGTTAAACGTCCACGATCCTTTTTGTGAAGCAATGCTGGCAATTGTTCTCGGTACAGCATAATCAAAGAACGGGCAGCCATCATTACCGATTTCTCCTTATATGTCTTATACATGGCCAAATCTCTCAACAAATCTTCACCCATGGCCAAAGGACATCTTTGACATATCTCTCGGGTGGCATTCAAACCAATGGCCATAACATCCGACGAATTACGTTCAGTAATAAAACTATTAGCAATTGTCTTCAAAATGGGCTCTATAATTTCTCCTGGAACCAGTTCATGGGATGCTTGTGCAGCGAATTGTAGTATACGGGTTACCTGTCTCTGATGGGGTTGAATGAACCGAGTTATATAGGGATAAAATGAAAACAGGAACAACTGATGGATGCCAATAAGACGAGATATCACATCCAAATGCATGAGCTTGACCTCAAAACGTTCATTATTGTTTTGCAATTGTTTGAACAGTCCTTCGGCCATACCTTGTGGATTATGTATTAAATGTATAGCAGAGAAATTGAAAGATGGTGCATTCTTCTTTTTCTTTTGGGCCTTAATTGCCTGCTTCTTGATTTGATCCAATTGCTTCTTACGTTTTTTAGTTTTTTTATTGATGCGACTTTGTAAGAGGGCCCCCTTTAAGTCTATTTCATTGTCACTATCCGAATCATCGGAACCTTTATCGTCATCATCGTGACCCAAGAAGAATTTTAGAGATGCCACCAAAACCTGGAACAAACAAAACGTAATATGGTAAATGTTGAACCTTTGTTTTACATAGGCATCTTCAGAAGAGGGTAAAATTTTTTAAAAATAGTTGAAAAGTTTCATAGAAATATTCAAATTTACAATAAATATGTTCTCTGCCTCATGATAACATAAGGATATAACTTAAAAATTATTATCGAAAATAAAGAATTTTAATAACGCTTAAATAAACCTTTTTACTGACAAATAATTGGAGACTGGATTGGATGTCTGGAAAGACATGAATACCACTGAAATGTATTTTAATATGGATCAGAAGTGTCCAAAGGATTCAATGGTTTTATTACAAAAAAAAAAAAGAAAAAAAAAAAAAAAAAAATACAAGAATTATCGTAGAACATTCCATATGGTCTATTTCACCATATTTCAATAAATAAAAATAGCTAGCTGGAGAAAATATTCTGTAAATTATCTGCGCATTAGGATTTGTTGAATACTTGAATACAACATTTTCTACCTTCAATTTCCATACACACTACAAGTGAATTAAACAAAGTTAATAAAAAATATCTTTCGATTTTCCAAAGATCTTGCTGGTCCTCTTTAATAACGAGGAGTACTTCTTTAAGCGCTTAATTTATTGAAAGATTTCGGTATATTCTAGTTGACAAAACTAATAATTCACCACTCTGAAACATTGGATCGTTAGCTATATGTAAGGGAGTCAGATGGTTGAAATTCTTTCTTTGTGTCTTATTTCTGGTTATCACGAATTACACACACGAGATGGCCATAACATCATATCATACGTTGGTTATGACAAGAACATTTCCAATAGAGCGTTAAAGAAATCTGTAAAAGAATTAACGGCTACCTATCTTCGTCAATTTCCTCACAAAGCAGAGAAAACATCCGCGGATGAATCACCGGCCACCTGAGCTAAGGAAGTGAAGTTAAACACGAGTGTACATTCGACAGTCATTTCTCATCTTTAGCGGATATTATGGTTTCTCACCAAAAAGTGGATGAAAGAAACAAGGTCCTTGGGCCACTTGCTTGCAGCATGGGTGTGACGGTGTAATTTTGTTAATAACAAATAAGACAGCAAGCCGCACTATACGGCGCTCGTATGGTTACGCTTAAATCTATTTCTTGTCATAAAAAACGCCTAACCATAATGCACACCTATCCGAACAGAAATCAATGAAATCATGTAGCCAAACGTGAAAGAAACAGGATTTCTAAAAGCATCCTAGTTGTAAAAAATTGTCAAAACTTCAGTCTAAGAAATATATTTTATACTGAGGACAATTATGCCTTCCTGCAATGATAAACATTCATCAAAATTCCGTGGAAGTACGCAGTACCAATTTGTCCAGTGAATTTCAGACGAGAGTCAACAGATAAAGGATAAGAAATTGATAAAGATAATTTTATAACGGTGTTTTGCACTATAATTTTTTGCTTGGCAATATGATTCAGCATTTTTCATGAAATTTCTAACAGCCCAGCTACAAAAGCGACTGATATCATCACCAACTTCCGAAATACAGTTCTTAATGGTAAAAGTGGAGCTAGCTAGAAACAATCGAATATCATCGGCATACATCATAACCAAAAACGGTCCAAAAATTGATCCTCGCGGTATACCTGATAAAACATTACGTGAATTGGATCTACGATCATTGCAGACACGATCAGGCAACCACATAAGAAAGAAGAAATAAATTTGCACGAAGAGTACGATAGATTGAAACAGGTTTATATGAGGAAATAAAATGACCTATATAATCAAATGCGTTGCTTAAGTCCAGTACACCAACTGCACATGGATGTAGCTTGTCAAGGAATTGTCTAATGTTGTCTGTTAGACAAAGCATAAGAGGAGATATTCTGTGCTGTTTACGAAAACCAGATTAGCATATGTCTAATGAAGATACACATTTCAATTGGGTGCTTATCTAATATCTAAACACAATGTCAAGAGTTTTAGACAGCGCTGCTAAAATAGAAATAGGACGAAATAGGTCACAGTTACGGCTTATTTAGCTAATTTCCATGCCCAGGACAATTTGCAATTGTCACTTAATTTTAAAGGAAGTTCTCTATAACTTTCAAAAATATTTATCCTGTTGCCTACATCTTACTAAGTAACCCGCGTACATCTTAATAAGCACATCCACCGCTTTAAAACGTAATTTAACCCAGAAGTCCAATATAATTTCAGGAAATACAAGCCGAAGATTGACTTAGTAGCCAAATATAGAGACAGACGAGTAAATGTAAAAAATAATCTTTGACACAATTAAAATCGGCGTTGTGTAAAGGATTATATTTCTACTGAAGGATGGAAAGGAGATGATAAGATATATCTCGGTAAAACCCACTTCACATATTGTTTAAAAATAATCTGACAACTCTTTTTTTGAACTGTATATTATTCAACACGAGGAAACACCTGCATTGATTCCAAAGATTTCTATACAGTTTATAATAAAACTCACCTTTGTTACTTTTGAAAAACAACCCACTGTGGCAATAACATTCACGGTCTTCTCATCATTCCATATATTTTTCTTGTACAATTCAATCATAATGTCTACCGACATTTTGGCCGCCTTTGGATTTGCATCTTTCAACATCGAATACATAAAGTTCTGTAAATTGGAATTTAATTTCATATCTTTATGCTTAGCATTCATGTTCTTGATATCTGTAATGATGTGATTTTGTAAAAAAGTGCGTAAATTTTTGTCCGGACAACGAAGCAACTGAAAGAACAGTTCCAACAAATCCAGGGCTGGAATAAGATTCTTGTTACGCAGCAATATCAGAGCTTTGACAAAGCAATTACGCATAGCGGGATCTAAGGTAGTGGCGTGATTTTTCAGTAGGTCCACCAAATGTTGTGGAAATTGCAGACAGACTTCGGGATAGCATTGCGCCACCTGCAAGTAGCCAAAAGTTATTTTATTATGAAACAATTATATACTTTTGACTGAAATGTATGCTATGGTGCGAATTCTTAAAATAAAAAATCATCACGACATGTAACACTAAGGATTGATTCTACATTTAAAATTTCGATATTGGGTTTCGATGCAATACATCGACACGTAGAGAAAGTATTTTTTCTCTTCATCGCCTCGACAACATAAGGTACATTTCCGAATATAATTGATCTACATCTCAACTTACCTGCGCTATGAACATTACCAACTCATCCAATGACTTATTTTCATCGGAGGGATTTAAGGCAAAAACTTCCAAGCTACTGAGGAAATGTCGGTATTGCTGATGGAATTCATCTTTGTAGGATTCCGGGTCACGTTTAATTAGATTTTGCAACTGTGGCAAATTATCCGGCAACTGATTGTTGTGCCGAACCATTCTAAAAAACTATTATTTATAGCGCAATTCAGCAGATTCCTATATTAAAATTAACTCCTTCTGACCGAATGGAGCAAAAGTAAAAGAAGCACGTTTTTATGTTTTTTACGCTTTGTTTTGCCTACTTCTTCTTTGACAGTTGTGCAAATAAAATTTTCTACGAAGGCTGCCAGATGTACGAAAGTTGCATTCGTGGACAATCAGATAATCTGAGCAAGAGGTCAATTCAATGTTTCAGGAGTTAACCGGCGATCAAATTGCTCTTGAAATCCTTTGTTCTCACGCCGAAAAAATATGTTGTTGATTATATTCAAAATTTAAATTATATCGTAAGTGATATGCCAGTTGAAAGTATATCAAAACACCACGGTATTTGCTTCAAGCGGAATTATTTTCCCCATAAAGAATGTATGCATGTTTTGCGAACGGGACTCCGTTTGCGTGCATTTTTCATCACCAATTCGTTTTGCTGGTGTAGAAGTCAGATAAAAAGCGTAAACGGAAAATTTGAGGTGTGAGACTAATATCACAATATCACGGCGAAGATAATCCTAGGTAAGGAGTTTTATTCAAAACAGCAAAGATTTTCTGTAGACTTTTCCAAATACTTTGTTTTTGTCAAAACCCTATCAAAATACGCCAGCAGAAATGAGTAAAGTTAAATACAAATCTACGAAGGCGTTATCGGTCACATGTTTTTCTCACGAACTTCTTGCGCGTATAGAGACATTGATAACAATACGTGTGCAAGGCACATATTGCACTCAGCAGACACTTCTATTCCTATATGGGAAAGCTATCTTCTTTGATGCGTACGTGGGAAAAATATATTATCTGAAACTTTTATATAAAGAAGTATCTTCTATGGCACTTTTCTGTTAGAAATATGATTTCCACAAACTTCCTATTGAAGACGAATAGCTAATATGTTTTGCATGACACTGTGGGAAAATCGTCCTCTATGATTCCTTTCTACTGGAAAAGCGTCTTTTATTGCAATTATTTGTAGGAGAAGCGTCTTCGATGATATATATCTTTCTATAAACTTTATTTATGAAATATCACTTTTTAACACAAAACGTATATTCTGCGACATCTTCTATATGAAAATTTGTTTTCTATGAAGTTTTCTACCGCCACTGTTTTTTGCAAGAAAAGCGTTCTTCTATGACGTTTTAAAGAAAAGGTGATTTCTATTGTATTTATTTATAGAAACTGTGTCTTGTTTTTTCCATATTTCTCAATATTCCAATTACATTTTTCTACAGGAAATATGCCATCTATCATACTTTTGTGCATGAAAAGTATCTCTCATCACTCTTTTTTTAATAAATAAAACTTTTTATATAAAATAAAACTTTTTTCTCTAATAGTTCTAATAAAAAATATCAAACATCATGTATATTCAAAGCGAGAAAGCGATTGGTTGCCTCACATCAAATATCATTGGATCGCCCATTTCAGTTACGATTCAAGGTAGTATTTTTTGTAAAGAATTTCTTTAAAAGCCAGAGAAATTTATTCGAATGTCGTTGAAATAAGGAGACTGATAAACATTTTCATTTGAGGATATTCAGTGGAATGAAAATGTCGTGAATGAAATATGTTGTTTTAGTGCCAATAAAAAAATAATAATACTGGCAATAAACAAATAAATAACAACTGATATTTATCTTCAACAATTACAATGGGAACAATTTTATGTTTACATTCTTTGCCCTTTTTACCTGATTTGAGAGAAATAGTACGTGAAAATAATTATTTCAATATTTCTGACATGAAGCTATTTTCGTAGTCATTTTTTATATCAAGTGTTTATTCACACAGAGACTAATGTTTTTCAGCAAAAGAATTATTCGAAACGAATTTAGCCTAAAATATTCAGTAATCAGTTTTCACCAGGATCTATGTGTGAAAAACATTTTTCAGAGCAAATCTAGGAACTACTGCGGTATGGAAATGTTGGATGAATATTTTCATATAAAAAAATTAGTCAAGCTCAAGCTTATTGAAAAATTTCTACGTAAACAAAATAACATCCGATGTGGCATGCCAGACAGCAGTGTATAGATATGGCATTTTTCCACCAATATTTGCCTGGCTTAAAAACGAAAACAATAAAAAGCAACAGTAGAAGTTCATAACAAAGCAATAAGCAGATTTTTTTTAATTTCGACTCCCCCTTCTTTGAGTTTTTCCAAAATTTTTCCAAAACTTCCAAAATATTTACAATTTTGTTCTCTTTTAACGTACCTTTTTGAATAACGTCGCGCGTTTGTTCCACCTAAACTTAAAGGTTTTGTGATGAGGAAATAGTTTGCTGCTACTGCATATTGTTTTCGAAAACTGCACAATAGTGTCTGAAGGGGTGATGCCGTCATCATCAATGCCACCGACAACAATATCATCATCGTCGTCACAACTAGTGCAAATTTCCATACGCAATTTGAACCTACGACGGGAATAACGCAGGGGAATTTGATCAGTTCTCTTGCATCGTGGATATTATTTGCTCTAAAATACCAAATGTCTTTGCGCGCTATTAAGAAGCGCGAAAGTTTACTGGCCCCGTCTTCTGTTGTTGCAAACGCAGCACTTTCGCGGACAAGTCTGTTTAGAAAACTGAACAAAGCGAAGGGATCACAGCAGCAGACGGTTAGCGGAGCAGGCGGTGGGGATTGTCTACAAGCTCCGAATAGCAGAAACAACAGTAAATCTCACGGAAAACTGTTGAGGCAACAATATAAGCTGTTGGGTCGAACAACCCGTTCCAATCCAGAGTTTGGCGAGCCGTCAGAGACGCTAAAACGTTTGGAAGCCGCTCGTCTAGTTCGAACCAAGTCCGAAGGCGACATCAACAAACTGCTAAGTAGCCAGTATCAGTCGAAACAAGGTGCTCTATTGAATGCAAAATCAGAAGTTTGCCTTAAAACCATATCTACACACAGCTGCCAAGGATCGACTGCCAATAGTAATCACAACTGCATGTCACAATCGCTAACAACACCTCGCAAGACATCCACACATAACAAAAATATGTTAAGTGGTGCTCGATCACACCGCGACTTAACACAGTCCGCTTATGCGTCGACTGCACAGACCCACAACGTTGATGTGTCCCACTGCACTGGTGGCAGTGGAGTGGCACGCCGGCGCATGAGTGAGGGCAACTATATGAGATCACAACGTACCAACTCAATGTCAACAAGTGAAATGACTTCATCCTCAGCAGGGATTGCATCTTTGGGCCACAGTGTGCCACCCGTCGATCCAAACAGTATACTGCGTATTCCCATCATTGGCTATGAGGTAATGGAGGAGCGAGCCCGTTTTACAGTCTATAAATTACGCGTGGAGAATCCTCATACCAATGATTGTTGGCTGGTGTTACGGCGATATACAGATTTCGTTCGTCTCAATACAAAATTGAAGCAGACATTTCCCCATCTCATCTTGAATTTGCCGCGCAAAAAGATTTTCGGTGACAATTTTAACTCTGTATTTCTTGATAATCGTATCCAGGGTTTGCAGATGTTTGTAAATTCGATAATGAGTAAAGAAGAGTTGAGGAAATGTCAACTTGTAAGGGAGTTTTTCTGTTTGGATGAACCACCATCGTATTCGGAGTCTATGGAGGAATGTAGGGTGAGTAGACTAATATCCCTGTATTGATTAGGAAAAGTTTTTTGGTTCTAAATTTTTTATTTTCGATGGTCGTACAACGACATTTACAAGAAGTTTTACACAATTTGCATATTCTACAACTGTCTGGACTACAAGTTAATGTGCAAATTATAATATTCGTTTGAATCGCTGAACTAATCAAGTTGCTCAAAACGAAAATGATCACATAGAAATCACGATAATTTCATATATAATACAGTGGCGGGGAAGTAATGTTTCGCAAATTTCGAATGGAACCACAAATGAATTAACACGTTTAATTTTCCTATAGATACATGTTAATATGACTGACGCATTCAATTTTCGCAATTCTAATACATTTTGGTACCTCAGGGCTTAGTTTACTGATAAACGATATTGGTATTGTACAGTCGTTTCAATAAATTAACCCAAGGCACCACTATAGCAAATACTATGTTGGATGGCATTGACGCTTCGTTCGTCTATGTGTTTTAAACCCTTTGTAGTGGTTAGGTTTTGGGAAGAAAATCTGGCAAAGAGTACAATATTGCGCCATGTCTGAATAATTTCTAGACACTTTTGCCGAAGAAACCAAATATCTAAAACTAGTTTTGAGCATTCGAATTTCCCCGCTGTGTCCGTCCTTCCATTTTTACATGCAATTATTCAAGGAAATAGATACATACCCCGATTTTATCGGTATTAATTTAGCGTATAAGACGGTATGCTACCCTAATCTCTAGTTAAGTTGATTAGGGCATCAAAATTGAAGATGATCATTTGGTACGGCATTTTCACTTAAAGTCTGAACTTTAAAAAGAGCCACATGTAAACATTTTTAAAATATTTGACTTTTTTGTTTATCGTACTTTCTTTATATTGGATTTTCACCACGAAAATTCAGCATAGTATCAGCCTTATGGGAAAATTAACAATAGCACCACAATATTTGTTAAACTCAGACACTTTGTTAATTTTTCCATAAGGCTGGTAATGTGCTCATTTTTCGTGTCGAAGCTCCAATATAAAAAAATGGTGGTGAAATTTGAAGCCAAATTTATCCACCGGACAGTACTGTTTTTAGCGAGGAAAAATTATTTTAGCGACATTATTGGAATTTTTGTGTTGGTTTCCAAAACTGAAATTGCTACAGCTTAGGTTATTTAGGTCATAGTATGTTCTATAATGTATAATATACGACTATAATATCCAGCTTATAGCTGGGGTTGGTAATTTTTTGCGAGTTGGTTTCCAACACTGAAATTGGAAGACCATGTATTTTTACGTCATATGTCTGGTAATACGAGTGTTTGTAAAATGAAATTTTGTCCTTGTATTACAGCTACAAGTTTACATATATCTTATTCAATATATAATGGTATAAAAACATAACCTTTTCTGATTTCAATGTTGTAAACTGTGTAAAAGTTTATCTGTGAAAAATGCTGACTGTAGAACATCGGCCCAAAGTTTTATGCAGAGGAACATATTTCATGAGACATTGTTTGCTCGTGGCGTTGCCAACATTTTTATTTCAGCTCTCAGCATTGAAATTAGAGGACCTATATTGGAAACCAACGCAAAAAGGTTAACATTGACATATAAGAAAGATTTTCCTGGCGAAAAAAGCATAGTACTGTCTAGTGGAAAAATGTAACTTCAAATTTCGCGGGTATACAACACCAGTCTCAATACTCATCGCTGCAATATTTCTATATAGTTCCTGGATGGTCGCAATATTTTGCAAGTTATATCAGTATGGCTTGTTATTTATTCCACAAACGACGGACAATTCAATTGAAGCCAAAATCCGGCATTTTCTGAATTTTCTAATTATATATTTCAGAAAGAAGTCACTGAGTGAATACAAAATGAACTGAAGTACTCTGTCCTCAAAAAATGCCAAGTGTCATTGAAAGGTTACAATATCTTCTCGCAAGTGATCCCTATCCAGCTTGTCATGTTTTATCCATAATGCACTAAATTATAACATTAGTTTACATTGTGAATATTGGATTACCGAGGTGCTAGCAGTGTGTCCGGGATGACGTATGTAGGTCAACATCGTTATAGGGATTGCTGGTTCAACTGCCATATGTTCGGCACTTAGCCTCGTTATTCATGTATTTGAGGAGAATCACATGAGTTTCCGCTGTCGGCACCTATACGATCCCTTTTAATAAAATTATAAAAACAACAGCATATATATCAATCAGTGCGGTAACAACACTTGTCGTGTGTTATTTTCATTAATTAGGTTTGGAAGTGATAGATAAGCGATTTTTTAGTAGCGCCGGGGTCTCCCTATAAACAGATTGCTTCGATATCGATTCGGAAGTGACTCATTAGTATTGTAATACATAAAGGTTTGGTTCTCAAGTACTTCAGACCAAGTTGTATTTTTTTCGTTTCTGCCTGGATTATATTGGCATATTTAGACTGCAAAGGAAATGCATTAAACATTATCTATAAACGAAGGAATTTAGAACTATGCGCAATATTTTATTTACGTATGGAATGTAAATTATATCACAGAAAATTTATCTCTTTAAATATGCTCTTCAAATAACAATAAGCGTATGAGACAGTTTCAAAGTGTCTCTGTCTTGGAAAATATGTCAATTCTTAATATTTTCTGAAGTATTATTGAAAGTTACGTATGATCGCCTGGATCATTAAGTCAATTGTTTATAACAAGTTGCAAATCATTAGTCTACAGAATACGGAGTATATAAGTACATTTTATTTGAATACTCGTGCATAATTTTATGTGAAATTTAGTCCACACATTTTAAATTATAAATGAAATAGTGATTTTAGCATAATATATCGTTTTGTGTGGGAGATACCATTACAGGCATGGTTAGTCCTTCTAACCATTGTTGTCTGTTGTCCGTAATTAAGGTGTAGGAAAATATAACACATTTTGCACTTTTAATGGGTTTGGGCGCACATTTTAAAAAGCTATGATAAAAGCAATATTTTGGGGTTATAGAGTTATTTGAATGGAGATATCTGATGGATGGGTCCATCTGCCCCATTATCACTAGCGATACAAAATATTAGGTGAGGTTTTAGATACTTTAATATTGTGTGTGACAATGTGATTTTTGTCAAATTGAAAATTATTGTGAAGCAGGTACCAGAACTGGTGTGGTGAGTCTGTCCAGTCCCGCACCTAAAATAATTTTAGTTAGTTAAAATTTTCGCGGATTCATGTCGACGCTTGAGATGTTATGGGAAAAAAGTATTTTAGCGTTTTAGTGTCTTTTGATTCCTTCTTCATTGCATGCCAAGGCGTGTGATTTGCTCACAATTAGGTGGAACTTCAAATAACCCAATGATGGTTACTTTTGCGCTATTGTAGATACTGTCAGTGGTCTGCTCTAGATAATTTGACAGATGGCAATTAACATAATTGAACAACACCAATTAATACCTATAATTATTTAAAAAACAGTCATTAATAATAATGTTTCACATCGCATTAGAGACTTCAAAACTTATTGCCATCTGCAAAACTTTAGCAATCCTCTAATGAGAAGATAAAAATTCATAAAATTATACCAATACCTAAGGTGAAAATATCTACTTCCGTTGATAAATTTCGTCCAATATCAATATTGCCCATTATAGACAATGTTTTTGAACATATTTTACATACACAACACTTTACACATTTCCAAGATAATAATTTGTGGAACAGAGGAGGCAACAGTTAATGTGCAAAATTTCATATGTAAGTCGTTGAATGACGGGTATAGGAATGTAGCTGGAGTTTTTATGATTTGTCAAAAGAGCTTGATCTAATTGATCATGCTATCTTACTTCTGAAACTCATATTTTATGGTGTGCATGACAAAGAACTTTTTCTCTTAAAAAGCTATTTAAGGAAGCGGCTACAATTTGTACAAATTGTTAATAGTAAAAGTACTTTAAAACTGGTGTAGCATGGAGTCCCTCAGGAACTTGTTATTTTCTCTTTATATAAATGACCTGAAAAATATTGATTTGCCAGGTAAAATGTTTGTGTACGCTGATGATATTGCTATTTTTTATCCATATAAATATGAAATGGCTGTGAAGCCTTACATAGGACGGGGAGCAGGTCTATTAATAGAGTATTTGCGTATTAATAAATGCTTCCTTAATCCAAATAAAACGAAGTTGGTAAAATTTAGGCCACATTGTCGGTTCAACGACAACTTTAGTATATACGTAGACGGGGAAGAAATTTTGGAAATTAATTCAGTTAAATATTTGGGATTATATTTTAAAGTTATCTTTCTTGAACACTGCATATAGAGTATCTGAAGTCTACAGTATCACCTGCCATAGGTTTATTGTATAAATTTAAAAACAAATTTGATCGAAATACTAAGTTTCTAATATTTCAAGCTATGGTCCAAAGTCATTATAACTATTTAGCCATTATCTATGGTTATAAAAAGAGTTCTGAACTATAATCATCCCAACGGCAACAGAATAAAGCACTAAAAGCTGTAGCGAACTTGCCAATTTCGTATTGTACGCTTTATCTGTATAGAGATGTTTTCCAACAGTTTTGTCAGTATATGGTTGTTATAAATTACAATTGCTAATATATGTTTTCAAATGCTTCCATAGTATTGGCCATCACACGATAAATTTTTCCCGAAATCAGTATGTCTTCAATACGAGAAATAATGACAATTTGAGAAAAGCTATGTGTCGATCTGAAACAACAAAACAGCGTATAGAACATTCTGGTAGCAGTCAGTGCAATGTTTTACCACAACAATTAAAATCACTAGAAACACATTCATTATTTAAATCGTCAATGAAAGGGTATTTATTGCAAAACGTCGAAGAGCTTCTTGTATGAATTTTGAGGTAATATTGAAGTACATGTCAAGAAATTAGATTTTTCATAAATGTGTTTGTGTTTTTTTTAACTATGGTTATTATACAAACAATTTTGATGTAATTATTTTGCCAACTAGTCTCTATAATGCCATGGGGCGCTGAGGCGTAATATGTATGAAGTTTGTTTGATATAATAAATAAAAAAAAATTAAAAATAAAAAAAGTACGCTTGAAGGAATTTGGAGTTTAAGCCCCAGACGTCGAACAAAACTTCTCCAAATTTTTGTTACAATCGTTTTATAAAGTTATTTGGGGAAAATGTGTTTGCATCAATATCAAAAGCACCAATTGTACGTGGACATAGGGAACCGTAACTCATTCGAAATGAAAGTAAAAACTGGTGCGAAATTATGACTCCAAAATAACTATGTCTTAGAAAGAGTTGGCTTTGCTATCTGTCATCTTTATTCCGTTGTCTAAATTAAAAATTGAATTTTTCAAAGTATCTACCGCTGTTTTCTGTGTATTTGCTTATACAAAAAACAACATATCTAAAGTTGAATTATCTAAATTGTACAGAAGCTTTAAAATACAAGCTTTATTACCAGAACAAATAGCAAAAACGTCAAATTTTACTATCAAGGTAGGCGCTCGAAATTTGTTTTGTTTTGAAATTGTCATTATCAGTATTGTCAAATAATATCCATAAATAAGGAGAATATCGTTGTATATACGAGGGCGTTTACAAAACAAACATTTTCACTAAACATTTTCTTTATTTTTCAACCTAATCTCCTTTTAGCTTGATACACTTTTGCCAGTGATATTCAAATACATTCTGTACCCTGAAGATAATCAATAAAAATAATCCCATGCTCATTTCAAAAAAAGGACGCTATTACCTTGACTGCAGATGAAACCAACCGTCTTCGCCTTCTTTGGACACGATTCTCCCATTCCAGTCCACTGCTTTGGCTTTTTCTTTATCTCGGGTGGGAAGTGGTGGAACCCTGTGGTTATCGACCCTCATGAACCCTCATGGTTATCGACCCAGAAATTCGGCTTTATTGCAGTGAAACATCGCCAAACAGTCCACTAAAACATCTTTACGATGCTGTTTTTGCTCTATTAAAAGCAAGCGCAGCACCCATCTTGCGCACATCTTTTTCATCTTCAAATCTTCGGTCAATATACGACGTATAGCACTTATTGGAATGCCTATCATTTCAGCTAGCTTACGCAACTTCAGCCGACGATCATCCAATAACATTTTGTGGATTTTCTTAACTGTGTTTGGTGTGGACACCTCAATTGGTCGACCACTGCGGTGTTTGTCTTGTCAGCTCGCACGGCCTCGTTTAAACTCTGCTAACCAATATTCTACAATCGTAAACGAAGGAGCAGAATCTCACTCGGCTTTAATATTGGTTGGACTGAAACCTTTCAAATGGAAATATTGAATTATGTAACAGTCTCAAATTTTTTTCTATATTTACCAAATCACTGAGATCGTTTACTTTTGATGGCTCAAATATAAATACTAAACGACGCGACGCCTCGAAACTTAAAATACATGATGTACCAGGTTGCCACTTTTCACCAAATATTTTTTTTCAAACTACTGGCACCATCTATACATCGGTTTTGGGAACGCCCTCGTATGCGTTCTGAAGTCAGATATGAAGATAAGCAGTACATATATATCACTGTGCCTTATTCATTTAATATATGTAGATTTCCACTACTAGGATTTTGGATTTCACAGTGCAAAACGATGGATGACGTCGGTAACGCACCACTTAACATGGGCATAAGAGCTTAATGTGTGCATCTATGACTTGACTACGGAAAGTTTATTCGTAGACGCCCTTTATGTGGAAAAGTTCTTAGTAAATACAAGCGTTATATAACGTAGAATGTAATGTGATAAAGATACTTTAAATGTAGACAGAGCCTTTCATGTGGAAAAATGTTTATAAAAACTCTCTTCAGATACTTATCATATTCATATAAATTACTATCTTCATAGACACTTCACGTAAAGTATTCATAAATAACATTTTCGCCGGAAAATATCTACAGACATTTTTCGTATTTGCACAAAAAATACTTTTCTAAATAGAAAACATTAACAAATGTTTTTTCCTCGCCTTTGCCTAGACTGGCAAAAAAGTTTAATTTGTTACTTTCGTTACATTAAATTGGCCAGTAATTTATTTTTTTAATATGGTGGTATTTAATAATCGAAAAAAACCGAAAAATAAACTGTTAATATATGTTAATTCTCATACTATTAGCCGTTACAAATACAAATTTTGAAAATTTACAACGAATCAAATGGCTGATATACTTTAATATATTAGGCAAATGTTCAAAATTCGTGTGGAGAATTACCTATACTTTCGTTGTCTGTCAGACTGTCATAAATTTATATGCATTGATACCTATGGTCACAACGAAAAACGACTTAAGTGGACTTAGTAGTACTTATTTTGATACATATTTATGTTCAATTCCCATTCCAAAATTGACAAGCTATAACCATTTTTTAAAACGATTTTTGAAAAATTACGTAATATCTCTAGTTATTGATATTAGTATGAACACTCTTTTTGTTAATATTGTTTGTGTCTTCAAGATACATGCATGATTTCAAAATTCCGAGTATTTCGAAATTTATAACAGGCCGTTTTTTCTTATAACCAAAAACAATTATAGTTTGTTATTTTTGTATAATTGCCGTCGTCATTATTAAATTTTATCTTTTACTATTTTATTTCTAGGCTATATTTGAAGCTCAAGAGGAAACAATTGCTCATTTGAAAATGCAAGTAGATAATAAGAATGATCTTATATTACAACTGCAACAAAAGCTACGAGAAGAGCACCAAGAAAAGGAACAGCTTAAGGAAATGCTTAAGTATGTACTATAACAATTCTCTTTTACAAATATCTTAATTAAATACATATAAACTTTTGATTTTTATCGATACAGAAATCTCAACATAAATCCTACAAATGGCAATGTCTAAGGGGAGCCAATTCCACATAAACACACACATAGTTACAAATCAAATGAAGATGATGCTACTAAGAATAGTGTATCTTTGTCATGAGGATAAAGTTCATTATAGTTCATGTAAAGAGGTGTCTACAAACTACAGTAAGAAGAGAATGTAGTTAGTCTATATAAGGAATGTTTTTATACTGATTTGTTATGTTGAGCATAATTTTCTCAGTAAAAGGGTAAAGAAAAATACATATGTTTATTTATAGAAAGAATGTTTGTATTAGATTATTGTCGTTATAAGTGATATTATATATGTAGAAAAACACTAATATTCTCTTAAAATCAAATAAGCCTTATTTCTCGGAAATGTCCTCCTTAAATATTACGTTTTTTCATTAATACTAAACGTATTTTTGTATTTTCAAAAAAGTAAGAGTGGTATATCTCAATTCTCCATTCTTGTTAGAAATAATTTAAAATCGTTTTAAATCGCAACAATCGGTTTGATTTGCATAAATTTAATTTCCATTCACAAAATAGAGAGGAATTCACTTCGGGATTTCGTTCTAGGGAAATTCTTTTCTTTTATGATCTTACGAAAATTCACGAAACCACTCAACGGCTTTCATTCAATCTGCAATAGAATTAGTTACCAATTGTAGTTTACAAAACAAAGAAGAAAGAATAGTTAAAGTAAACCTAAAGTGACCTTATGCTTAAACAATATATCATACATATTTCTTTTCTCGAAAGACTTTAAAAATTGCATACTTTATATGATTTTTTTTGTAACTGTAAGCAATACAAATGTAATAAATTACTTGAAATAATTGTAAAATAGTAAGCAAACAAAAATTGTTTTCATTACTTGTTTAACTGATGTATTGTAATGATGATAAGAATTTTAGATGTGTCCTTATTAGTTATATCTATAGGCTTGTCATTGCCGGCGGTCGAGCATAGGCTTTGGGTATAAATCCATATTTGCGTGTTTTAGGAGCGTGAGCCCATAGCCAACCATCCACAGTTTGATTGTTGAGATCAGCATAAATCCAGTCACCACGGCGAACACTAAGGTCATCCGGCGCCTGAGCCTAAAATCATGCCAAGAAGAATTGAATGAGTAAACATTTCAGGTAGAAAAAGAGAGGTTTAAAATTTCCATTTATTCGACGAAAAATATGGCAAATTATGATTTTACTAATAGTTTAAATATCGTTCCGATTAACCGGTTTTCATATAGGGATTCTGGCTTTTTTCTTGAAAAATATTTTTACACTCGAAAATGTACTAGTTTGTATGAATTTTAAAGCCTTATGAAGGAGATGTTGCGACAAAATGATTGCTCAAGGTAAAAGATGATTATAGAAAGATCTCTTTTAAACACTGTATTGCTTCTGGAGATATGTGTACCGAGACATCAGGCAACGAAGTTTGAAAATAGGAAAATGCGAAGTAATATTTAAAATTCATGATATGCCACATTATTGGTAAGAATCCTAGAGGTTGAATTGGAAGCTTCAAGAATACTTATCTGTGGTTCTAATTCAAAAGACACTAATCTATTATTTTTAGGCATCGTAAAAATTGGCATTTCTTAACGTCACAATTTTTTTGCGCTTTTTGTGGAGTTCTCCTAGATAACCCTAGAACTATAATCAAAGTGGAGGAGCTTAAAGTACTTATGAAATCAGGGTATATTTCATTATTTCAGGAAAACTACGGATAGTATAACGCAACTATAAAAGTCACCACAGTCAAAGTATTACTAGCAAATGTAGCCTCAAAAAATTAGCAAATATAGAGGATTCTATTCGCATTAGAGGCCGCATCATTCTGTACCCCATCATTCCGTACGCTCCCTCTTACCTTGTAGTCATATAACATCACCAGTTCCGTTCCATAACGTAAATCGTCCGCTGGTATTTGAGCGGCATTTTGAGTATTTTGTTGTTGCTGCTGCAATGAATTCTCCACAGGATTATTACCCAAAGATACGGGTTGACTCAGAGAGTTTAAATTTCCTTGTGTAGCACCGGAACCAGTCACCATGTCATTGGCCAACTGGCCATTAGATTTATTCAAATTATTTTCCATTAATTTCTGTTGTGTTTGAAGAACACTGTCTGCCGGATATATAAAAGCAGATGGAACAAATCCTTCTTGCCCATCGCTGCGTACAATCCAAAACCAGTCAGGATCATCGCGATTTAATAAGGTGACAAATTCTCCCCTCTCCACAGACAGATCGTTTTCATCTCGTGCTATAAATGTGTATAACACAATATATCGACCATTGGGTTCCTTATGGAAAGGTGTACATTCCGGTTCCATGATGTGGGGAGATGCCAACTCGGCCACAGCATTTTTCAAAGCAACTTGAGCATTGTTCACTTCTTCGATTAGATCCAATTTGCTGGTTTCCGTTCCATTTAACAAGGGAATACTTTCGCTGTGATCCGCTGTAGTTCCATCACGGGGCAATTTCTTTTTTATGGCCATATCAGCCAGTTGTGTGTTATAAGGGGCGCAGTAGGAGTATGGTATAAAACCCTCTTGACGTGAATCTTCTCCTATAACATAAACCCAGTCATTTTCTCTATAAAGTATGTTCACAATTTGTCCACGTTTTACTTCCAATTCATCATCGACGCAGGGTGTAAAATCATGTAAAACCACCATTTTAGAATCAGGACTTAGCCCATGTTCCTTCTCAATGCCGACACGAACTAAGGTTTCAATGCTGGACGAACCGGTGATGCGTCCTAAGCCCACAGTAACACCACCAGGTAAAGGTAAGTCACGTTCTATGTTGGCATTGGTAGCTACGGAAGCGGAAAATAAAAGCGACAAATGAATGTATGGACAGAGTTTGTGTCTTAAGTCTTTCGTTTGCGGAAGCGAAAAACAGGTGGACGTATTAAGACTAATTTAAAATTAATTGTTCATTACCCAAAATGTTTACACACGAACTATTTTCTTGACGAACATAAATTTTATAGAAAATATTATAGTTTATTTCATTATTACCTTTCTTCTTATCGCGTCTCATACGTACGGGACACAAGAAAGCCATTTTTGAAATATAAATTATTTTTAGGATATTGGAGATGTTCTAAAAAAATATATGTTATTTACAAACAAATATAGTAAACATCTAACAGGTATTACACTGTTTTTAACAATAATTGCACTCTCAATTAGTTATACGACGCCTTTTTTAGTTATTGAAGATCGGACATAAACAATTTCACATGAAGGGCCATCTGTGCGGTGGTATTTAGTACTAACAATTGACAGTTTATGACAGGGTGTTCATTTAACTTTCTTAATGTTTGCTGTAACGTGTGTTTAAGTAACGGTCTAGTTTTAAATCGTAACGAGAAAAGCTTAGAACACAGCTCAAAAGAAATTTTCGTTTTCATGCTACCGAAAATTTCGACAGGAGATAAATTCAGTCAATTTTCGTTTGAATAGAGTGCAGTTGTTCACAAAACTCACGAAAAAACATTTTGTCATCAAAGTTTTCAAAAAGTATTTTCCGTATAGAGATAAATGGAAGCGAAGCAAACGATGACTTCATTTTCCAATGGAAGTGGAACATACACTTCTTCTAGATCTAGCATTATTTTTTCCAAAGTCCTTATACAGCGGGACAGTTACTTCGTGACCATTATTTCGGAGTCAAAAAAGTAATACAGTTAATTCGCTTCCTTGCCGAAATAACGTAAACTAAATTGTTCATACTTCTGTTGGTCGCCAGATGATCAGATCGTTAATAGCTGATGGTTGTTTACAGTTACAACATTTGTATAATTTGTATTCATTACATGGAAACATCAAATGCACGACTCAAAGTCCTTTTGCATTGGCATAAAGGGTTTCGTCAAAAAATATTTTTAGTAAAAGTACCATTAAGAGGATCAAAATTATAACTTTTAGAGGTCTTTCGTTTGAAAAATGTGGAGAGTCCGCTTAAATTTTGCTAAATTGGTCTATTTATATGAGCGACACTCTAAGGTGCGTGACAATGGAGTCCGTTTTCATTCAGAGAACTAAGTTTGCTCAAGTCCTGATGAGCGCTTAATTACAATTATTTATATTGAATAAATGGAATTAGTCTCGGAATATGTTAGTTAAATCAGGTAATTTGCACTGTGAGTCGTGGTTATCCGGTTGACAGCGGGATTAAAAGAAAGGCTGTGATCCAAGTATATAATGGCAAGGCCCAAGTATTATAATGAAATAAAAGTTTTATCGAAATCATAGCTTTATGTGTGTCTTATTTAACTTTATTTTTGAAACCGAAAAATGGATAACTCGGTACTATATGAGACGCTTTGAGCAGAGTTCCAAGCCAACCACGAAAAAACTTTTCATATGAAAAACTGTATTCATAGCCACTTTTCATATAAAAAATTATCTTCATGTGCACTTTTCATATAGGAAAGGCACTTCTCTTATAGAAGTGTCTTCATTGCACGTTTTTATAGAAAAGCGTCTTCATAGATACTTTTTTTTAGCAAGGTGTTTTCATAGATAACTTTCTTTTAAAAATTTTCTTATAAAATATACATACATAGGGTGGCGTACGAATCGTGCAACAAACGTAAAATGGATCGATATGTTGATGGATGATGAATGGATCGAAGCTGAACGGGTTTTCTTACCCAGAACTGCGACGAAGAAATATTTGTTTCAACAACATTTGGTTCTTTTAGGAAGGTGTTTTCATAAATACCTTTCTTGTAAACATTTTCTTATAAAATATACAGAACTGCGACGGAGAAATTTCTGTTTCAACAATATTTGGTTCCAGCAAGATGAAACAACTGCACACATAGCCAGACCGGTTATGGAGGAGCTTCAACGAAAACTCGCAAACAAATTAATATCCAGAAACTTCAATTTCCGATGACCACCAAGCAAAAGGTGTACAAAACGAAACCAAGGAATTTGACTGAATTGAAGTAGTCCATGCAAACAATAATTAAAACGATCCCGCAAAGAATACTTTTTTGATCAGGGGTCGCATATGCATAAATGAGCATGGAGATCATTTATGGTCTATGATTTTTAAAGCCAATTAATTATATAAAATAAAATTAAAATTTCTTTAAAATAAAAAAATAACTGAAACAAATCGAATGAAAAAAAAATTTTCTTATTGTATCACAATTGCTGCGCCACCCCGTATAATAAAGAAATAGTTTCCAATAGTAGTACCTGTTCTTCGAAAAACTCATAATAACCTGCAAGTTTACGCAATATTACCATCCCAATTGTTCATATATTCTCGTTATGTATTGTTCCAATAGACAAAATTTACAAACCTTTTAGTTTTATTTTTTTAGCAGTGATACCAAAACTGTTTCCGCTAGGATATAGTATAATGAATTTGTGTCAAAATTCAGTCACGGCTGCCAATGACCGAACAAAATTGGTCATGCCAGCGCCGATCATTTTCGATTGGCTGAGAACACCGGCTCTAAATGAGAAAAGCATGAACAAAATGTAATTGTCAGTACCATTCTGAATGCTGCTTTTCATTTCTCACTAAATTTCATATCCGAAGTAACATTTAATTGCAAATTTTTGCTATTATTTATGTATTGCCATAGCTGCAAATAAACACATTTGCAAGTAAATATATTACAATAACGACCTTTTCACTTCATTCAATGTTCCAAAGGGGAAATTTTTATCCACTGAGCTACTTCAATACCATCAAACGATCATCGTCAGCATTATTTTTATCCAGAGAGAATACAATTCTTTTGATATATTTATTTCCTCTATGCACTAGTCAACTTATAGCGAAAGAGAATTATTTTTTTCTTATCTTCCACTTCATATTTCTTGATTTTACCACAAAACGCTAAATGCAAATAAAAAAGCGCCACATATGCATATTTGGACATTAACAGCTCATCTGCTCTCCAACAGATTGAATTCTCTTAAAATGTCAAATACAATATGAGCGAAACACAAAAGCAAAACAAAAACGAAATACGTTTAACCAACAAGAATATTGCCATTATCAACAAACTGCATTGGGAATATAAATACTAGGTGCATGAATGGGACGTGGAACACCAGATTAATAGCCTCATTAAACACTTAATAATCTTAAATCATGGCAGGCGGTAAAACTATCAGCAAATAGCGTTGGCTACATAAAGCAGATTGAGATAAAACGTTTATTCACCAGCTAATAAATTTGTTTGGGGAGATTATGACAACTGTGTTTGGGAATTCTAATGCATTGGTGATTTGCTAGTGAATGGCATTCCTAACCCAGTTTACGCCAATAATTAGTTGACATTTCTATTGAGCCAACTGAAGTGATAGAGTAAGTTACTCAGCGGCATAACTACAGTGTGCGAATCGTCGTTGATTTCATTTCTTTAGGTACACCGATTTACGTTTTTAGTAAACAGAGCATATTGCAAATCGACCAACACAGATTTGTATAAATTTGCCGTAACAAAGCAAATTTTCGTTGGTGCTGACATTACGTATTCGGGCATAAAGTGCGTTTACAGTGCGCGGCGCGTTTCGTAAGTGACGAGGCAAAGTGAAAATCTGCATTTTGCACAAATGCCCCACCTTCAAAAAAGGAAATTTTAACCGATATTATATGCAGATAAAAGAAATACAAACAAATAACGTTTTTCCCCCAAAGGTTTATCGAACTCGTGGTATTTAATTGCCCCAAGGTAAGTGTCACTGTTTTGTAACTACTCGCTTCAATTACCATTCCCATTTGCATTTTAAAATGACTATTGCCATCAAATGATTTCATTATTATCGCGAGCTTCTCGTTTCACACCGTCGCCCTCTTCAAGGTATTCGCTCAATCGTAAACTGACCAACCTCAAACTACGTATCTACGAAGGCGGCAAAGTTGCATTCGTAGACGAGAAAAAGAAAATATTGGCGATTGGTTAGTAATCAACACGGGGTTGCCAAGTTGCGTGCGAATGTGTCCATTTGCCAGTAAAGCTATGTCCAATGTTCTCTTTACGAGGAAAAAATTCCAAGAGATATTGTTTGCTCGTGAAATAATTTCTTGGCATTGCCAGCTCTGTGTTCTCTTCCATACTGAAATCGGGACAACTTTGTCTTTACATCATATGTTCGATATTTTTGTAAAATGTTAGTATTCTGTCTTTTTACATAACAACTTTATTTCGCAACTTTAAAAGTATATTGTTGACAATATTATGATGTAAAAATATAAGTTATTCCGATTTCATTGTTGGCAAAATAGCTCTCAATGTCGTTTCGTAAAATCTTTCTCATAAAAAACAGTACTGTTTGGGGGAAAAATGTAGATTCAAATTTCACTTTTCACCTCGAAAAGTTAGCGCAACAAAAGCCTTAATGAATGGAATGGATACTTAAATGAGATGAAATTTTGTCAAAGTTCTAAATATACAACCTTTTTTAAGAATGCACCCAAGATTTTGGCTTAAACCAAGTTTAGCACAACAGCCAGAAAACAACAAAAGATGCTTTAATGATGGGATAGAACATATAAATTTAAGAAAGTAGGGAATTAACAAAATTGGCGGCGGCGCCTATTTGAAATGAAAGGAAATTTTTTCAGGGTTTCGTATACCCAGTTGCTTGATCAAATCTTCTTCATTAAAAAGAAATTAAATGAAAGGTTATTTTGAAAAACCACGTGCTTTTTTAGAATAAATGTTTACCTGTAAGACAATCGCCTAAAACAATTCTTCGTCTGCTGGCTCAATTCCTAAGCCAATGCAACAATTGGATTAAAGAAACCGCGCGATATATTTAAAATATTTTTTATTTTCATCCAATTGGTTTTCTGGAAAAGCTGTACGAAGTTATCAAATTTTTTCAATACTGATGCGTCAGCTTGACTTTTATGACTGTTCATTTTTTCTATCGAATTCTTAACTTTTTCCGCTGAGTGACATGTTTTTGATTTCTCAAAAAGAGCAAGATACTTTTGTGTTTTAATATTAATGCCATATTGGATTGTTTAATACTAAATTTCGAAGATATGTTTAATGTATTCTGAATGTAGCGCATCATTAAAATTATATATATAAATATGTACAAATTATATATACATATATATCAGTATATATATTTGGACTGTATGATATTTGGCATAGCAGTTGCAATTCTTATGCGAATGATATACGTGTGGGGCAGTGTTGGAAAGCTAAATATCTTTAGAATCCTTTAAGGATGCGGTGCGTATAGAATACGTACCAATATATATATATAATAGGGAAAACACAAGGTTAGATAATATGCAATTAGAAAGTGCAATAAGATAATATTTATTTATGCACTGAGTGCAATTAAATGTTGACTATAAAATGACTAAATGTAGGCAAAATAAAACAATAAAATATTTTTAAAAATTCATGAAAAGAATCGAAAATCTTCTAACAAATACCAAAATGACAAAAAATGGTATCTTTAATCAATTAGTTTGTATTTTCGCAGTTTATAGATAATTGCGGGCCAAATTTATTTTAAAAAAATGGTTGCATATTTGCATTTAAATTGAAAAAAAGCTTGCACAATAAAATATTTTTCGGGCTGAAGTCGATTTTTTTGTAAAAAAAATATATACTTGGAACAAGCTGTGATCGTCATTGTCACATGTAGGAAGGCAGTTCATGCTTTAGAGTGGTCTAAATTTTGCTACCTTTCAGAATAATACCAGGAAGTTATACATTTATGAAGAATTTTTTTCGCAATCGGCGAAAAAGTGATAATAGTTATTTGCCAAAATTGTTGCAATAATACGCTATTTTCCACAAATTTCGAATTGAGACTTTGCGTTTGATACATGCAAGCTATAGGAGATAACTGGCACATGTAAGCATGTACTAATCGATGACGTAAGAATTGTTGTAATCCAATCGGAAATGTGTAGTTTTTGGAGCACAATAAACATTTATTAAACCCGAGATACCAGACTATACCTGGAGTGGTGAGCCTCCGAACAGCTTCCAAAACATCGAAAACGTCTGTATGGAATTTCATTAAAATCGCTCAAACCGATTTTTCTTGTTTATGTCTATCGTGCAACTGTGATCTACATATTATCAATGAGAAATGAGTAATTTCCAATGACAGTCACACATTTTTCTTGAGTTATGTGCAACTTTACACATTACTGACAGCCATGGGTGGGTAAGTCATTGGTAGCACATGCCTAAAATGAGCATTTCAAAATATGAAAAAATCTTAAGAGGTCTGGGCGAAACGTGAAACGAGTGCCAAAGATATTTAAAAAATTGGCTGGCCTCACTTCTCATGGGTTGTGCGGAAGAGATTGTTTCTCATTTCCCAAAGGCGATTTGCATGGCAAGGTAACTTGGAACTCTGCATGAAACACATTTGGTCAAAAGATATTTTGTACTTTAAACCCATTCTTCTGAGTGTTACATTTGTCTCGTATCAAATATATACCTTCAATACTTCGGCTGAAGGTATAAAAGGAAACGCTTTTCAAAGATAGCAAAAAGTTAAAAAGTATTAATAAAGAATAGAAATATGCAAAAAGGACGTGACTTTACATTTCTTAATTTTTTTTTTAAATTTGTAACAACTGTTTTTCTGGAACTAATGTTTGCGAAAAAATTGAAACCAGCTAATACTCCGACCCCATTCAAACCTCTACAGTCTAACCTCAGCTGCGGTTCCAAAGCCCTGGTTATTATATCTATACTTGTACATGCTCTTCAATAAGTGCGTATGTGCTATCATAACCATCAATATTAGTTCAATTTTGTATAAATTAATTGGCAATAGGTATCATTTATTGGTAACAAATATTGTTGCAAAGTTATACAAAGGTAGAGAATAAAGAAATCAAACTATTGTATTCATTCATTCAATTAATATTTACAATGCGGTGGATTGAACATAATTCATTTAAGTTGCCTTTGTGTTTCATCATAGCCTATCTATTTCGTACTATTTTTGTTCATAATTATAGCAACAACAACTGCTCTTAGTCGAACTCACATACATATATATGATAACTAATTCTCCTTTCGCACTACCTCTACTATTCGTACTCGTACTCGCATTACCACTACGGCCATTTGGCTGTCTTTAGCTATGTTTTTTGCCTAAATACTCTCGTATTCGTCGTGTAATTGCTTGCCTTGGCATTTTTTGAGGCAATTTCAGGTCATTCAACTCTCAACAAACTGCAGTCGAACTTTACGTCATTCAGATAATTTTCCACAGACCCACACTAACACACGTAGTCACAGTTACAAACACAGATGCGTAGACTGGTTTTCCCGCTGTGAAGTTTGAAAAGTAAAATAAATATTTGAATTTCGTTTGCAATTGCAATGTAGGTAGCAGCAGTTGTGCCTAACTAAATGTTGGTATTTGGCATTTGTTTCGTGTTCTATTTCCAGCACTGTAGCCGCGGAAAAGGGCAAGATCGCGTTTAAGCCACTTGTTATGGTAATCTGGTTTTACAATTGCGTCCAAACAGTAAGACAAGCTTTTAAATTGAATCATTTGGCTTGGCGAACGCCATAATTGAAGAAGCGTTTATTGGACTTGTCGATCATCTGACTACGCGAAGTGTTCGTCAGACACAAAGAGGTGACCAACACTCAAATAGTTATAGATGGCTGTGTCCAGTATTGAACCCGCGAATATGCAAACAATAGATAGCGCCACTGTCGGTCAATCCCTGTGGTAGACATTTGTTCTAATTTTCACATCATGAATGTTATTAGCATTTGAGCTACGCTTGATTTAGTACAAATCAGAAAGTGATTATGTGATTTTGTTAAGCAAAAAAATTTGTATTACGTTCTGTTTACGAAATGGTATTTCTACTGCGGAAACGTTTAGAAAGTTGTGATGATTAACATTTGCCGGAAAGAAATGCTCACAAGCGATCTATACAGTCCAAAGACGACCGAGAGGAACTTGTAAACGAAGAAGACCATTAACATCTACCGATGAAGGTCGCTTTCAATAAACCCGAGACGTGTTGCTTAAAACACTACGATTAACTATTAGGAAACTTGCTGATGATGTTGGCAGTTCAAATGGACCAGACAAATTAATTTTAATAAATATATTGAGTCTCAGACGTTTCAAATCTCGATTAGCATCAAAAATTCTTAATTTTTTTCGAGAATGACATTTATGTTAAAATCTGTGAAATAATGATTTCTGGTTACCATCACACACAGAATTCAGATTATTGCAGTGGATATGGCAAGAGGGTCGTATCGAATAGAAGGTAACAACCAAAGTTTTCTTTTGAATTTTTGGGAAAAAGTTATCATATAAAATCTCTCCTCTAAATGACCGATTTCACTCACACATTTTTAGGCTCGTAACTTTCATAAAATTGCACTTTATTCAGTAAAATTTGTCACACGTTAAACGTTCAGTGAAGCTAGATATGCGAATGAAAATTGACTGCATAGGCATACCCCTGGTGGTACACCCAACATAAATAGTCTGATGTGCCGAAATTAAAACTTCCACGTGAATTTCATTGAAATTTTACGTGTTACAAAATATTGCCATGGAATTGTAGATTATTATATCTATTTATTATATAGGGTGATTTTTTAAGATTTAAGTTATTCAGGTTGGCAGCACTGGTTAGTAATGGCGTCCAAACGTCATCTGTCAAAGTGAATTGTGCACAGTATACTCTGCCATTTTATCATGGAAAGACTAACAAACGAGCAACGATTGCAAATCGTTGAAAATTATTATCAAAATTCGAGCTCTGTGACAAATGTGCATCGTTTGATACGACCACTTTATGGTCGTCATAATCAACCTGCTGAATCAACAATTCGTGCTGTTATCTCCAAATTTCGCACCAAATTTACTTTGTTGGATATAAAAGCATCAACTCGCATGCGTAGTGTACGTACCGAAGAAAATATTACAGCCGTAGCGACCAGTGTTAATGACGATCGTGAAATGTCAATTCGTCGCCGTTCTCAGCGATTGGGCATGTGTTGCTCAATCACAAGGAATTTTTTGCCCCAATTGATTATTTCTTGTGGGGTTATGTCAAGTCGTTAGTCTATGTGGACAAGCCGAACACTATTGAAGCCTTACAGGATAAAATAACACGCGTTAATTGTGAAATACAGGCCGAAATGCTCGAAAAACACTCAAATGCAAATTTGAATTTTCGAATTTTCTTTCGCAGTAATGTCGTTTCGAGGGAATATTTCTGTGAGTGTACGTTCATGAATGAAGTTTTGGTAATCATTTTTTATGCTTAACTAAAATGTTATATTTATTTGGTACTAATATAAAGTCTACCCAACTGAAGATATTCAGTCAAAGAAAGCAATGCCAACAAAACTTACTTCATTCTTTTTCCAGTCCATTTTTTAGGTTTTTGCAAATCCATAAAACCTAACATTAGAGGCAGCAAAAAAAAAAAATTTAATTACCCCTCTTAAGATTATCAGTTTGAACGCTTCTGCTTCAGTCCGTATGTTCAGATTTTCGCAGGTTTCTTAAAGAGGACTATAATACAATAAATTGTAAAAAAAACATCAATGCACAAACTTTGAAAGCAAAACCAACCAACAAATGACTAATATGTGTCCAAACATAAATCAAATTCAATAAAGCCATAAAATAAATAAAAAACACTGAAGCACATTTTCATTGACACTAAATTGTACTATTTGCTTTTTGTTTGTTAGTTATAGCGAAAATATTCCCATAAAGAAAACAGGCGAAGGTGAAATTATTTTTGTACAGTTTTATTACCTTAAAAGCTATAAAAATTTCTATAAATGCAAGGTTTCTTTTGGAGTAGTTGTAGAATTGATGCAGATACATTTGACGTGATAAGAAAAAATTATGGTGCTATAAGAAAATGTGAATTTCAAGGATTAAAATACAATAATATGCCTAAATTGTAAAATATTTATGCCAAAACTACTTCTGTATGTAGTTGGAAGCCAAATGTGCCTGTCAAATCAATCTTTCGATTTTTCACAGTCAGTGAATGCAAAGGTCGACAGTTTCCCATGGAATTAATTACGTCTAATCAAGGATGATCCAATAAGAGCTAAATTGTTTTACAGGGTGTCCGTCGGGAAGGTATACTACTTTGTTTTGTCGCCATTTTGGTAAACAGCAGTCTTGACAGTTCATATTTGGCAGTCGTGAAGTAGAGACGTAGCAAATTTATTATGGAAAAGTATTCTATAAACCAATTTGTTTTAATCGTTAATACATTTTATCAAAATCAATCATCGATTACTGTGACGATGAGAAATTTAGATTGAAATTCTGTAGTAAATGATTTCAAAGAAAGAAGAAGGTCTGTTGCTGATAGGGCCAGGCTTGGACCACAACGCTAATGCAAGATCGGCTGAAAACATTACTGCTGCTCAAGAAAGTGTTCAAAACAATCTATCAGCCTCAATTCGTCGTTCTGCTTAGGCGCTTGGTCTTCAAAAAACAACTTTGGCCACAATTTTGCACAAGGATTTGCATTTGTTTGCATTTAAGATTCAGTTGACACAAGAGCTTCCTCCACAAGACCATTTACGCCGCCGTACATATGCCAATAGGATGTTACAGCTCGCCCATGACAACCCCGATTTTCATGAAAAAATCATAATGAGTGACGAGGCACATTTTTATTTGGATGGATATGTGAATAAACAGAATGGTCGGTTCTGTGCAATGGAAAACCCTTAAATTATTCATCAGTCACCTTTGCACCTATTAAAAGTGACAGTCTGGTGTGCAATTTGGTCAGGAGGAATCATTGGACCTTACTTCTTTGAAACTGAAAACGTAACGGCGTAACGGTAACTGTCAATGGGGAGCGATATCGTGATATGATTGAAAACTTTTTAACGCCACAACTGCATGCTTTTGGCTTGATTAACATGTGGTATCAACAAGAGAGTACCACTTCGCATACAGCCAGGATAACAATGGAATTACTGCGAGACCTCTTTCCACAACAAGTTATTTCAGGAAATGGTGATGTTGATTGGCCTCCACGGTCGCCTGATTTGACTGCTCCGGACTTCTATTTGTGGGGATATCTGAAAAGCAAGGTTTATGCAAACAAACCAGAAACGCTTGAGCAACACAAACAAAATATTCGTGATGATGAATTAATGAAATACCGCGTGAAATGTGTGAGAATGTAATGAAATCTGGGCTCAAAAGGGCTCGCATTTGTGAGGCTAACAGAGGCGGAACATTTATCTGATATTGTATTCCATACATAATTGCCGACATTAAATAAAACATTTATCAATATAAGATCCATTCTCTTTCATTTAATAAAAAATTATAAACAAACAAAGTAGTATACCTTCCCGACGGACACCCTGTATATATTTTTATTTGAAGTAAAAATATTTTTAATTTGAAATAAAACCTAGATTGTGTTAAGATGTTAATATAACTTTTTTTACTTATTTTGAACATATGGAGATTAAAACGGACTTAAATTAAGTAAAATGTATCTCCTTATGGAGCCAAGTACTTTCTTACTCAAAATAAGTAAGAAAGTTGTTCGGGGACATTTTCGTATTTTTTTAAATATGTATGTACTATTTTCACGTGTACTCAAATTAAGTAAAATTTAGATAATTTAAGTTCCACTTACACCTTTCAAGTGAAATTTACTAGATTTGATACACTTATTTTGAGTATGTTTTCAACCCAAAGTTATTACGAGATTTTTTTAAGTTTAGAATAGGTCGCGAGATGTATGGTATGTTGTATAATCTCATATCGTCTAAATTTTAATCATATAATTCATTCCATAAAAATCTCCATCTCTGTACTGTTCTTCATTATTGGTAAGGGCAATGCTATTTTAATTTTTAAAACAAGTGGACAGGCGAAAATTGAACAGGCGGCAGAAATCTGGCGGGACCAAGGCCTGTATACCCACTACCAAGGCACATTGTTGAGCCAAGAAGTTGCATTAAATTTTTTTATAAGATGTAATTTCTGCAGCAGAATTGTTCAGAATATTGCACAAGGTCTTTGGTGAACAAACTTTGCCTAAAATAAATGTTTACAAGTTGCATAAATAGTTCAAAGAAGGTTCATAACGAGCTGAAAACGAAGAAAGCCCCGGTGGAAGTCACGTCCACAAATCCGAGATGTGGTGTATAAAACCCATCCATTAACCAGTCGACCTGTCATTATTTCATTATTTTTCCAATCGATGGCTTTTGTAAACCGTTTCTCGTGTAATATGAATGTAATCAGGCTACGTTAGATGGCGTTAGGTTGAGCGCGTAAAGAAACAATACGCTATATTTTACAGTTTTCTTCGATAAAGGCGAAAACGCAAGCCAATCGACTAAATATGTGAATAGTGTTTCTGGTCCTGATGTCGTAACAACCAATCACGCGCAATTTTGCAATTCTGCTTTCGTCAATTCCTTTTGGGTAAGTTTGATGTCAAAGATACACCACGCTCTGGAGGGTAAATTGTGGAAAATGTTAATATAATAATGGAAACTGTTTCGATTGCAAATGAACTGAATATTGTACAAAACTTTGTTTGGAAATATTTAAATAAAGCTGGTTGCACAAAGATGTTCGATGTTTGAGCGCCAAACGAGTTAAGCCATAAAAACTTCGTGGACCGTATTTTCATCTTCTAATCGCTGCCGAGTCGGAAAAAATCGTAGCATTTCCGAAGCAGATGGTGATTGGTGATGAGAAATGGATCACTTACGACAACGTCATGTTAAAAAGCAGCTCTCTATTGAGTCGCACAATGTATGCATCTGTTTGTATACAGCCTCCAATGATTTCAAACGGGTTTTTTGTGCAATATTAAGCTCCTAGACGATCGATACAGTGCTCACGGGTACGTAAAGTCGGACTTGTCGATTTCCGTCATTTTATCGACATATTCCACAATTGACCTTCCAGAGCATGGTGCATACCTGACATCAAAATTACTATAAAGAAATTGACGAAATTAAAATTATGCGTGAGTGACTGTTACAGTATCAAAACCTCAAACTATATTTGAATGCGGTCAAGAAATGCTGAGTCAAGAAATAACAAAATCATCCGAGTAGTTTTTGGAATACGAAATCTTATTTTTCTAATGTCATCTAGTATGACCCGGTTGTCCTTGTGCTAAGTGAGATGCAGGTTACTAAAGCCATCTATTGGGTAAATATTGAAGTTCTTCTTGTTATACCTTATACCCGTATTTATATACTTTATGTGGTATCACACGATAATTTTTACACCATTTCCCAATGCCAATTTCATATGGAATTTTCTTAAATACAATGGAAAATCTAAATTTCACTTGAAATTTTCTCCATTTATAATCCGCAATTTTCATTCGAAATATTCTCAATATAAGTGGAAAAATGGAATTTTATAAAATATAAATGGAAATCATAATATTTTATTTATTTTATTACTGTTTTATTATAATTTTATTACTATTACTTAATTACTTTATTATTATATGTTCTATAATAGTATTTTATATTTATTATTTTTTCTTAACTTCAATTAAAAAAGGATGTATTGCTTTTAAATGGAGTGTTAGTCTTAGTGCATTCCGTATGTTATGATGGAGACCATAAAAAAGTCTAAACTCCATCTATTCTGTATGGAAGAGACAGCAAGAAAAGGGTCTGGAGGGAATTACCGTCTTTTTGTTTATCAGTGAAGGAATCAATTTTCAGAATGGTACAATATCGGTGACCCGGTATCAAAAATGATTTAGGTGAAGATAATCTTTCTTTCTGCAATCAACCAACTGAATGCTTTCTTTAAAAAATAGCTGTATAAAATTACAGCATTTATACTTATTTTAAGTATAAGCAAAGTCTTATTACTGACTATTCTAGATACAAAATTTGTCTTAATGAATTGTTTATCCATAAAGTACACAAATGTGACATATACGTAAATGATTTGCCAACCTAACTTTATAAATGAAGCTATTGTGAATTATCTTGAATCTAAAATTTAACATTGCTAAGCTTCGTGGCAAGTTCGTGGAACCAGTATCGGCACTTAACTTTTCTAAGCCTACTGGTGAGCACTTCTCTACTCTCAAAATAAAACATCTTGAATTGTAACTAATTAATTTGGGTTTTTATCTCACACTTTTTCTTTATAATCAGCAATCTGCATGTAATTTCTCTTGTTCTTTGACAAATTAGATTTTGACAAGACAATTTTCTCTTCCCACAGCCACAGGCATTTCTCTAAGTACGAAATCCATTACTTAAAAAATCTACCTAAATCTCATAATTAGATAATTTCTCATGCAACCGCACCGTTCCCGTTACTCGGAACTGGCTTCTCCGACTTCATCGCTACCCCGCTAACTTCCATAACCACTTTCGTGCTCTACTCCATTTTATGATCCTTCGAGCCGGATTAACTCGCATTGGCCACAAAGCGTTCTGAATATGGACTCGTCATGGAGTCCGTAAGGCGTCATGTTTGTGGGGTGATTACTGAATTAACTGTTACTTCAACCACAAATACTTAAAGAAAACCCATTTCTCAACTTGGGAATGTCTACCTGACTTCGAAGCTAACTTGATGTGCACTCCTCTGTACACTGTCAGTAAAATTATTACAAACGTAGTCAGTGTGAACATTCCCTTTTTTATAAAATAGCTTTTTTTAATCGGGGTTTCGATCACGGATTTTAATTCTCTACAGGGAAGGTATGGTAATAAAGGGAACCTCTGTTTCGGGTTTG
>JAHXMU010000056.1:145799-158933 GCA_019455685.1 Philornis downsi | reverse complement strand
TTCATTTCATTTCATTTCATTTCATTTCATTTCATTTCATTTCATTTATTGAACAGTCTTGTAATTTAAAGCCTTTTGGCCAATATTAAACAAATTACAAAATGCATAAAATAAATACTACTTGAATTTGAAAAACAAAATATAACTTAGAATATAAAATTAAATTAACTAGTAAGTAATTACCTATAACGCTCAAATTGAAGTGCACCACAAAGTAGGCGATATGAAGGGAAATAAAAATAATGAAAAAAATTAAATATTGAATGATGTGTACCTATATATGTAGATCAGGTAAAATTACAAGGTTTTTTTTTTTTTTGTTGGTAAATCACAATAAAATGCATAAATTGAAATAAATACTACTTCTGATTGACAAGATTTTAGTTATCGTATAAGTGGTGGGTATTTATAAAGGCAATGTGTACTTGCATTTAGAGTTTGTAACGTTTATATTTATTATAGTAACAAAACTTATTGTTAACTACTCTGAAAGTAGTTAAATTTCCAAAAGACCCGCATCATATACAGAAAAAGAAGGAACACGCTTAATTTTCTAGGACACTTTTCCGGGTAATTTTCTGACTTGAAGACATCACTGTGTGTAAACGTAAAACTAGTATTCGATTTAAATCGTACTCGTATATTAAATATTGAAATTTTCCTTTTTTAAGTAGGTAGCTCTGTGGCATACATTTGTGCCAAATTTTACATGACGTATGACGCAAAAAGCGATTTCGTCGAATTTTCCAATATGCGATTTTGTTGAACGAATTATTCTGTCCACGAAATGGAATCTCGAAGACGTTTGCGCCAATTTTACATCGTAAATGTCGCTTAGAGTTTGAGATATTCTTGATTTTGTACGACGCAAAAGGCGATTTCGGCGAATTTTCCGTCATGCGATTTTGTTGAGCGAATAATTCTGTCCACGAAATGGAATCTCGTTTAGAATGTTGCAGAAAGCCTCCGGTGAACAGACTTTGTGCGAAAAGAAATGTTTACCAGTACATGGAGAGTTCAAAAAAGACCGGCATCAAGTTGAAAACGAAGAGTTTCCTAGACGTTTACTAATCACGTCTAACAAATGCGAGATTTGATATTCAAAAGTCATCGATTTACACTTAATGACCTTGCTGGTTATGACACCATTTTAAATGGATTGGTTAACTCAATTTTAAAAGATATTTTGAGTCTCAGACGCCACAACTCTCCGTTGGTGCCAAAGCAGACAAATTTTGTCGAAAAAGACAGAGAATACATGATTCCTGACTACCAGAACGTTGTTAAAAGCATTGTGGCAGGAGGTGAGACTTGGATCTTTGCTGATGACCCGGTAAACGAGCGAATAAAGTGAAGAAATTAAGCAGGACCGAAAAGATTGCTCAAAAATGTAAGTTTGTGCTGACAATTTTCTACTAATATTGTGGCGTTCAATCAATGAACGGAATAAATTTCCTCCGCCGGGCTGAATTGTAGATAAGGTTATTACAGCGGTTTGCGCCGCTTGCATGAAATTATTCGCAAAAAATTCAACTAATATCGCTGCACAATCACCGTATTGGTCTGATCGTGTCATTTTTATTTTCTAAACTCAAAAGACTAGGTGCTTGGGGCGATTCAACGCGAATCGTGGCGCATAAAACCATATCAGAAGATGACTAGTTAGCATGCTTTGGGGATTGGAAAAACATTGGCTTGAGTGTATTTCATTCGGAGGAAATGCTTTGAAATAGATTTGAACAAATGGAATATTAAAACAGGTTTTGCTTTTTGGACGCAGTACTATTTTTAATTCATTAAATCACGAGATTCTAGGAGATTCCAACGTATTTCCTGGGAATTGAAAATGTTTGTTTACGTAATTGCATTCCCTGGTTTCAAATTCACACTCGCTCAAATAGCTTTAAACAAATATAACTCATTGATCATTGATAAATAACACTTAGAGTAGCTCGCTAAGGCAAAACATTGTAGCGTGGAGTGCATCGAACGTCCTTGCAGGCATCTCTAATATTACATACTCGAGGTAGAGGGGTTGGTGTCCAATGCTTACATTTCATCGAATGAAAAACAAAAGTGAAGAAACGCTTTCAATGTTCTAATACATCGTCGCGGCAAAAAAGGCGAATTTGTTTTCAACGCATTTTAAAATTGCAATGCTATGCAATGTGTTCACTTGTTGTTGTTATTATTTTGGTTCACCTTGAAAATATTCGCACAATCATCTAGAAAATAGAAATGATATAGAAAATGCAAAGAATTGCTAAATTGAACAGGGTGCTGGCAGAACCTTTAATATTTAATTTTAAACTTTCATTGCATTTAGTCGATAAAAAATGTTGACTGTCGTCCTTGAACGCATCGGTAAGCACACAACAAGTTGGTGGGTAATTTGTATTGCTTTTCTTTTTATACAAAAAACAAAAGTTTTGAAATATAAATACAAAAATGCTAGCATCATGATCGCACTCGAATTACGTGCAATTTTGTGATAGTGATTTCTGAGCTAATGCTACGAAATTATCCGAGGGAGATAAGTATTCGTCTTGTTTCTTGGATAATGGACTGTTATGGAAACTAAGATCTCTTCGAATGAAACAAGCAGTTTTCAATGCAATTATCTTCATCTACAGGGGCTTGAATACCAACGAAATCCTTATCGACGGAAGACTCATTAACTTTGATGCCACGCACTCTTAGCCTTACTTTAATGTTTATTGAACAAATCTGTCAACTAGCTTGATCGAAGAATTCCCTTTGTCTCGATATGCAGAAGGACTTTATGTTCGTTTAGCGGTTGCTGCCGATTATTTCGGATGGGTTAATTTGTTTTTGATTTATCGTTTTTTTTTAGCAGCCAGACCCATTTTGGGGTCTAAATCAGTATAAACTCCGAGTTGTGATTTTAAGATTGTTGCCAGAACCTGATAATGAAAAAAGCCAAAACATTCGTGAAAAAAGCTAACTTTTTTTTCTTTTAAGGAAATTGATGTACGAGGGCGGTCCCAAAACAAATCGACCTAACAAAAAACACACAAAAACGTTGGGGAATATGTTCTTTATTTTTCGACATAATCAGCTTTTATCTAGATTCACTTTGTGCAGCGACATTCAATAGATATTCTAAACCCTGGTTATAAAGGGTGGCGCATAAGTAACGTTAACGGCGACTGTATTGAATCCGTTCTTGTGCATCATTTGATTTTAACTCGTGAACCAATTGCATCTTTTATGGGAAAAGATGTAACATATATAAAATTCTTTGCAAAGACCGCCTAGACATCTCTAACTGCTGAGAACGTCGCTTTGTGGAAGTTTCGGAGTTTTCCTCAATACTTGCTTGCATTCGAGCAATGGTCGGTCACTTCATTTCGAACTGTAAGAGGTCTTCCAGCATGCGGAAGATCACAGACAGCCCCTTGTTGGCCAAAACGTTGAACCAACCGGTAAATTCTTGGAGCGTTAAGAGCATTTCGAACATGAAAGAAATTTCGATATGATCTGAATAATCAAATGCTGACTTTCACAGCAAAATTGAACAACTTTGGTTCTTTGTACTGTGCTGAGCCTTCCATCATAAATTGTCCAAGTATTATTTACTTAATTCTGCAAAGAGACAAAAAAAAAAGACTTAAACAAAAAATGTATTCACTGATCAATTCTTAGCGTTGCTTATGCGCCACCCTATAGTAAGAACTGTCAAACGCCTTCAAATATATATCACCCGCAGACTCCACCTCTTTATTGCTGGTGAATCTTTTACCATCCACCTAGTCTTTTTTTCAAGTTTGGAAATAGAAAATAGTCCAAGGGAGCTAGATCTAAGGTGCAATCTAAGGTGCGTGATGAAGCAATTTGAACTTTAATTAATTAATGTTGGCCATTGCAATAGTGGATTTTTCTTTTTCGTCAAATGCGCCCTTTTTCCATAATTTCATCACGTAAACGCTGGAATAAATGAGCATAATATTCGTCGTTGATGGTTTTTCCTTTCTGAAAATAAACAATAAAATTAATCCCATGTGCATATCAAAGAACAGACGGTATGACATTGACTGGAACCGTCTTAACCTTCTTTGGACACGATTTTCCCATTTCAGTCCACTGTTCCTTTGTCTCAGGTGAGAAGTGATGGACCCATGTCTCATTCATGGTTGTAATTGGAGAAGCGATCAATATCGTGCAAAAATAATGGATGGATTATTTACTACACCTTACTTACCCTACTAATAAGGCCCATAGTTGGGGCGGTTACATTTGTGTTCCATAGTGCAGAGGATGATGTTTCGATTAACAAGTTGACGATATGGGGGCAGTCCCAAAACTAGCCGACCTAATAAAGAGCAAAAATTTCCTTTATTTTTCAACACAATCTTTTAGCTTCATACACTTTTTCCAGTTATATTCAATAGCTTCTGCATACTGTTTGTAGTAAGAACTGTGTCAACAACAGGCTCCACATCTTCATTGTAGGCAAATTTTTTACCACCGAACCATTGTTCCAAGTTTGCAAGTAGAAAATAGTCCGATGGACCTAAATCTGGCGAATAAGGGGTGTTATGAAACAGTTCAAACTTTAATTCATTACTTTTGGCCATCGCAATAGTGGATATGAGTATATGAACTGGAGTATTGTCTTGATGAAACAACACTTTCTTTATCGCCAAATGCGGCCTCTTTTTTTATAATTTCATCACCTAAACGCTGCAATAAATTAGCATAACATTTGTCGTTGATTCGCCGGTTTCTCCTTTTTGAAGGTAATCAATGAAAATAATCCCATGCGCATCCCACACAGTCCTTGGACACGATTCTCTCATTCCAGTCCACTACTTTGACTGTTTTATCTCAGGTATGAAGTGGTGGACACATGCCTCATCCATGTTCATCGCCAATTACTCTACTGAAACATCTTCTTGACGTTCTTTTTGCTCTATTGAAAGCGAACGCGGCACCCATCTTACACACAGCTTTCGCCTCTTCAAATCTTCGGTCAATGTACGATGTGTAGCAGTTTTTAAAATGCCTACTCGTATCATTTAAGCTAGCTCACGCATCTTCAGCCGACGACCATCCAATATCATTTTGTGTCAGGCGTGGACATTACGGTCGACCATTACGGTGTTCGTCTGGGCAGCTTGTACGACCTCGTTTATAATCTGCTACCCAATATTTTACAGTTGCAAACGAAGGAGCAGACTCCCTCTGAGTAGAATATAGCTCGGCTTTAATATTGGTTGGACTGAATAATAATGGAAATATTGAATTACATAACGGTGACCAATTTTGTCGATGTTTACAAATTCATTGAGAACGCTTAGTTTTGACGGTTCAAATTAAAATACTAAACAACGTGGCGCCTTGAAACTTGAAGGTTGTGTTTTGACCTCTTTTGTTATGTGAAGGGTGATTTTTAAATCGTAGTTTTTTTCTGTTAAATCGAATGAAACACTGAAATTTGTATTATATATTAAAATTTTTTATTGGAATCGATAAATTGATTTAATTTTTAAAGATAATTTCATGTAAATGTTGTTCGCGCCTCCGTCTTTTTCGAGTATTTCGGCCTGTATTCCACGAATAACGCGTGTTATGTTATCCTGCAAGGCTTCAATAGTGTTCGGCTTGTCCACATAGACTAACGAACTGACATTACCCCACAAGATATAATCAAGAGGCGTTAAATCGCAAGATCTAAGATCAAACCTGCTCACCAAATTTATCCCTCAACATATCCATTGTTTCATGAGCAGTGTGGCATGTTGCATCATTCTGATGAAACCACATGTCAACCAAGTTCAACTCAGCCAATTGGGGCAAAAGAAATCGGGTATCATGGCTCGATATCGTTCGCCGTTGACGGTAACGTTTCTTCCACGGTCGTCTTTGAAAAAAAAAAAATGGACCGATGATGCCACCAGTCCATAAACCACACCAGATTGTTGTTTTTTCGGGTTGCATCGGTAATTCATGTATGGCATGTGGCTGTTCATCACTCCAGATGCGACAGTTTTGCTTGTTTACGTATCCGTTAAGCAAGAAATGAGCCTCATCGCTGAACACAATTTTTCGATAAAACAGCGTATTTTCATTGAGCTTTTGCAAGGCCCGTTCACCAAAAATTAGACGTTGTGGTAGGTCACTCGTCATTCCATGATGAAATGGCAGAGTATACTGTACACTTTTCACTTTGACAGATGACGTTTGGACGCCATTACCAACCAGTGCTGCCAACCTGAAAAGCTTAAAGCTTAATCTTAAAAAATTATATACTATACGAGTACTTCGCTTAATATATTTGAATGTCTAAATGCTTACAAGAGTCCGCAGATTTGAAATTAAATTATTTCTTAAACCTATATCCAAGATGGCAGTGGATTTTCGACCAGATGAGTTGAAACTTTTTCCCGTATTTGTTTTACATACGAGTATTAGTGTCACCTTTAAGTGGTTTTACTTACGGGAATAAAACAAATGTGAAAATTTGTCAAAAATTATTGAAAGTTTTTATGATTAAAATCATAAAGCAGTGAAAAGGACCAGTTTATTTAAAAAATGAAAAAACTTCAAATATTAAATATGAGTTTTTCCTGGTTTACAGTTCATCAAACGTTATGTGTGATTCGATCACGTATGGACTTAAAGTATTTTCAAGGATAAAATCTATTAAAATGCTAACTTAACCTGAATTCAAAATTTGATTTTGTCTCAAAATATGGATCAAAAAGGCAAAGATATTGAGCGAAATTGTGTAACTTGGAAAGTAAGACATAAGGCCTTTATTATGGCGTAAGGTCCGCTTCTGAACACTGCTGACTTTTGGACAATAAACTTGACAATTTTTTAAAACGCAATTTCTGCATCTGGTTTCTATTCGTTCAACACGTTGATTGTGGTTGTTTTGCCATTTCCAGCGAAAGATGTGCCCCCAGCCATTTGGGACACATTTCGTTAGAAGCCATCGACCACAATCCCAGCCCAACCCAGAAATGTCATCAGCCACCATACACAAAGGCGATAGAGAAGGGCATGCATGTGTGAGCGTAGGTGCAAGCGTATAGTTTCAAAAGTAATAAAAACCTAATATTAACTTATAGAGAAACAAAAAAAGAGCAGACCAAACATACGATGGAAAATACTCTGCGCATACAATTTAGATACAAATCTATAGCAGGCGACTACGATGGCAACAAATAACCCTGAGTTGGGTCCTTCTCATAATAATGGACTACGATGCTGATGATGACGATGATGATGGCAATTTGTCCTTGGCCAAGAATATAAGTTTGCTTTCAACAGAATTTCATATTTGCATAGGAGATAATTAGGTGAAGGGAACGAAAAATCGCATTTACTAATGTTGTTGTTAGTTAGTCGTATTTTTCATTACTTATTCAGTATTCCCAAATGGACACGGAAATTTGTTGCATAATAGATTTATGGATTTGTTAGTATTTTACTTATTACGAGTATGCATGTAAATTGTGGGGCATAAAATTAGAAATTCTTCGAAGATAGTGAAATATTATTATAAATTAGGATAACCCCGCTTTTGCCAAGACAAAACTGGTAGATTTTTGAGAAAAATAATTTTGGATTAATGCGAGTTATCTGCATCAGTTAACAGGCTTTTAATATAGGAATGTGCATTAGAATGAAAAACATTTTTCTTTAATTTAAAAATTAATGGGGTCTCAAAAAACACCACTACACCACTCCATATCCGATATTGGCGCAATTTCACATAAACAATTTTGGATTGTTGGGAATCTTATGTTCAGAGACTCGGCACTCCAGGTATAACAATGGCCGTGTAATGGGATACGGATACCATTACGGTACCTCGGGATTGATATTTTCTTTTAAATATTTGTACTGTGTCTGATCTGATTATGTTTCTACGCCCTTGAAATATGTATTTGTTTGTATATGTTTTAATATAAGCCTAAATTAATATAAGCCTAATTTTGGATTATCTTTGATTTCTTTGATTATCGCGGTCCCGTGCATTCGAAGTTTTTGTCAGAAGGTCAGAGGCTAAATAAAGAATATTATTTGGACTTTCTGTAGCGTTTGAAGGAGCGAATTCGCCGAAATAGCCAAGATCTGTCAAAAGAAAACTCATGAATTTTGCATCACGATGATGCACCACCTTGTTGGACTATCACTATGACCAAGGTTAGGTTAGGTTAGGTCAGTATGACAGTCTAAATAGACAGACTAACTTAAACTGTATAGTCCATCGTGATACCACGGAAACTAGAGATATGGATGTCCCTAGTTTCCCCCGTTGAACCATCCTAAGCGCCTCAACAATATCGGACAATATCTATATCGTCCAGATCTCCTAGGTCCCTGGGGAAATAAGAACCCAGGGTAGATGTTTTATGGATTCCTCTTCATTTTCATTCCTCCAGCTTCTGTTGTACCCGTCATGGCGGATACAAGCAATGAGACGTCGAGTCTTGATAACGACAGCAGTGTGTGTGAACGCTTTAGATCTAAACGAGGCCACATCTGTCTGGATTGATTATAACCTCGGATAGAAGTCCACCTACCATTTGCTGCTAAATATTGCTCTATCTCGCAGTAGGAGATTGCAAGTTTCCAGAGGCATGCGCACGGACTGCAACTCGGTTGTAGTCTGTAATGTCCCTATGGCCCAGCACCCACATAAGGTGAAATGCTGAGCCATCTCGTTAAAAGATCTGCGGCAATTCAGGGCTGATGTAGAATTCAGGAAGATAGAATCAAGGGATTTAATGGCAGCTTGACTGTCAGAGAATATGTTAATCCCCACCGTGGTGACGTTATATCTCAGCCATTCTGGCACTTCCTAAATGCCCAAAATTTCGGCCTGATAAACACCACAGTGATCAGGTAGCCTTCTCGCTACACTTAGCTCTAGGTGTTTGGAATAGACCCCGCACCCTACCTGATTATTTAATTTTGAGCCGTCAGTGTAGAAGTCGACATATAGGCATACCAGGAGTTCTACATTTCCATGTATCTCTATATGGTATAAGTATTGCTTCAGCAAAGAGTGTAGTCAATAGTGCCTGTTATGTCAGCCACCATGTTGATCACTGCACTGTCACCATAACCACTGTTTGCCCACTGTGACAGCTCTCTTAGTTTTACAGCTGGAACTGAGGCAGTCTGCATACAAATTATGTCCAGGGTTAGTAAATGCGAAATTACATTTAGTGCATCGGATGGGGTGATGCGGAGCGCACCTGTGATGCACAGACTGACCATCTTTTATACCTTGTCCAGTATCCCACAGTATGTGGACTTCTCAAGAGCCTTCCACCAGACGATAACTCCATACAACATTATAGGTCTTACTACTGCAGTATTCAACCAGTGAACAATGCGCGGCCTTAATCCCGATTGTTTCTCTATTGCCCTCTTGCATGCATACAGCACCACTGTGGTCTTTTTCGCCCTGTCTAGAATGTTGAGTTTGAAATTTAGCTTCTTGTCCAATAATATGCACGGTCCGCGGAAGGAATTTCAGTATCTCCCAGGGAGATAGGATCCACAGGTGGAATCTTGTACCTCTTGGTGAACAGAACCACTTCGGTCTTATTTGAATTTACTCCGAGACCGTTTTTCCCCACCCACTTCGTGACAGTGAGAAGGGCTCTCTGAGTGTTCCCAAAAACTTCTCCTTAACTGCTGTTGCCACATCGTCTGCGTATGCGACAACCATGACGCCAGCTTCCTCTAAAGAGAACAGAATATTGTTCAGAGTAAGGTTCCACAGTAGCGTGATGGAACGCCACCTTCATTGCGTTCATGTCACATGATATGACTCTTGTCACAATTCTTTTTCTTTCCGAAACTTAAGTTGCCATTTGGAGGTTCCCATTTTCATTTCAGTCCATGGATAACAATAAAAATGCTTCGATGATTGGATTATTTGTAAGCGTAAGTTTGCTATTTCGGAAGGCGATACTATTTTGGAAATGATGTTTGTACTCGTATGTTTGTATATTTGTTCGGAATAGGCATCGAAACTAATCGACCGATTGCCATAGAACTTCCACTGTATAGTTATATTGCCCAGAAAAGAATCATAGGCTATATTAGGTCTTGATTGGACAAATGGACATGTCCACTGGCCATGAAAATAACAATTTCGAACGGCTATGTGTAATAACGCCCCGCCCTTTTTCAAAATTCTTTTACGGTGGCCAGAGTAACCAATTGATAGTCACAAAAATTTAACAGTATGCTACTACTAAACACGGAATTGTGATATGCTATATGAGGCTGAGATTGGAAAAGCAGGCATGGCTCCGCCTATACAACTTAACATTTTGAACGGTTGCATCTTTTGAATTATTGGAGATGGAAAGGTGTGATTTGTGATTTGTATGCTACTGATATGCAAAGAAATATGTCCGGATAGAAAGTGGATTGGATGGTGTCACACTTTTTTTTTAAAATTCGTCCACCGGTCATCGTCATAAAAATCTATCAGTAAATTACTGGCAATCACGAAATTTTCATATGGTGTATTAGGGAAAGCTTAGGTGCTACTGCAATAGAATGCAATAATTCATTAAAATGGTTAATATTATTGATCGATCGTCACGAAAATTAAGCAATGTGTCGCTATCAATTACGAAATTGTCGTCTGCTATATTAGATAAAGAAATTACGAAAAGGAGAGTGGCATCGCCGACATAGATGATCATATCTCATGAACCAATATATCAATATAGAAAGCAATGTATTCTAACAAAAGGTGGACAGGAGGCCCCATTTTGAAAAAACAATATTGCGGCAAAAAGGGATTGTAAATATAATATCATTTAGAGCTTGCTATTGTCACAAATAACGCAATTGTCATATGCTGTGGTAAGTTATGACTGGGAAAATAGGGGTTGGCTTCATTCATTCTGCACTCAGATTTAAACGACAATATGTCATAAACTATTAGGGATAAATGTACGACACCTTTTATATATATGTATGCTATTAAAAGAAAAGAAATAATTCCTAGGATTGCCTTACACTTAGGAACGAAATTCATAAAATTTTAATAATACTAAATTATCGATCGATCCACAATGCATTAGCAAAAGATTGAGTAAAGAGTTGTATTATTAAATAGTTATTCAATCCTTGTTATATTTTAGGTAAAGGGTTGAGTATTATACATATAATATTGTAGAAGAGATTTTCATCCCATTTTAGGTGGGGCATTGCAGCGCACGCCGAGTGGACTAGTTACGAATATTTTTGACAGGAGTCGAGTGTAATAAAATTTCTATGAAAAATTTAACAAGCATACTTGATAGCATTCGGTTTAGCATTTGCGTCATCACTTTTATCATATTTGTTCGATAACAGATGTATTAAATCAGATGCTGGTCGTATCGTATGGAATCTATATTAAAATGTGCAACATTGTTATAGATTTTTCAAATGATTCGTTAAAGTGCCACGGTATTTCGTGATTGTACAGACATCCCGTACAATCACAAACTAGTATCATTATGTCATAACGATTATAACGTTTATAAATGTTGCTTAAATTTGCATTTTTTCAATTTTAATTTTGTTATTTAAATGGCATTGTCATTACCAATATTGGCGTTGGATGAGAAAACTTGATGACTATAAGATCTTCAGTTATATTCGCTGCACAATCAATAATATTATCTAGTGTTATCATTTGGTAGTTAATCGAAAAACGAGTCACTCTAATTTATAATTCCGAATTTCACAAGATGCGTAGATGTGAATTTTGCAAATGTTAATTTGTGGGAGTGATTTAAACGAAAAAAAGTTGTGGCCTTCATAAATCATAATTAAACATAAGAGGAACTTAGGAATTGCAAGATTTTCCATTGCTTAGAAAGCAACAATTAGGAGAGTCCTCCACCCGGCGCTCTCAAACAGATGAGAGTTTACTGAAAGTAGTGTAGGGTGTAAAGCGCTACAGCATTTAAAAACGCCGACACGACAAATGCACATACTGACACTAGCATAAGGCAGGAACAGCATCAGAGTTACCAAGCAATTTTTATAGTTCTTAGCATTTTTTTTTAAATTCTGCGCCAAACATTTTTTGGTAAATTTTTTCACTTTTTCTTGATTTTTGGTTATTTTATTGGTGCGCAACTAAGGTCTCGATTTTTTTTTTATAAAAATGCAACTTTATTATGAAAACATGTTTACAAATGATTTATTGAAAATATTGCCCATCGCTAGCTACTACTTTTTCCCATCTTTCTGGCAAAGCTCGAATTCCATCACGGTAAAACTGTTCATCTTTTGAGGCTATCCACAAATCTAGCCTTTCTTTGATGTCGTCATAAGAGTGGAACTGCTGGTCAGTCAGACCGTGTGTCATCGAATGGAACAAGTGATAATCGGATGGAACAAGTGATGTCGTGTCTTCTTCGTTATGTCGGCTAGTTTTGGGATCGCTCTCGTACTGTCTTGAAAAAAGCATTTGAAGTGTTTGGTATTTTTCTTGATGTTTTAGGTTGATGAGCGTCAGTTGGCTGACTAGTGTTACGACACTTCTTAACACTAGTCACGGACGAGGATTGAAAATGGCCTTTATACCCCGATCTCGTACTTTTCTGCGTAACCTCTTATTAGTAGAATGCGATTCTGTGGAGGTTTGACAAAACAAGTAATTTTAAAAACGTTGCAAAAAAAAAAGAGAAAATTAAACTATTCAGACATCGTACCAACCCTTTTTGTGTACATATTTAAAGGGCTAATAATTGCTGAACAATGACATACAAAATAATTTTCACTGAGAAATTTCGTTTAATTTCAAAACAATAGTTGAAGAAGAAAACATCACTTAAATAGAAATAAACTGTAACCTATTACCTATTACCTATTCGTTTTGCCTATTACCTATTCATATTACCTATTACCTGTTCATATTACCTATTACCTATTGTTATACCTATTACCTATTGCCTATTAACTATTACCTATTACGTTTTACGTATTAAGTATTACGTATTACCTGTTACCTATTACGTTTTACGTATTACGTGTTACCTAATACCTATTACTTGTTACCTATTACCTATTAGCTATTACGTTATACGTATTACGTATTACCTAATACCTATTACCTGTTACCTATTACCT